>PVLA01010196.1:0-66087 GCA_004027455.1 Hydrochoerus hydrochaeris | reverse complement strand
AGCTGGACCAAGATTTAACAAAAAAAGAAATCCATGGACCAATTTTCTTAAAGAGCACAGACACAAAAATTCCTCAACAAGATACAGAGAACACAACAAATCCTTGAAGAAATCATACACCGTGACCACACTGGCATCACCCAGGGCTGCAAACGTGGTCTGACATAAAGCAGGAAGTGTGATCCATCACAGAAATGAAACAGGAACCAAAATCACACAAGCATCTCAGTAGATGCAAAAAAAAAAAAAAAAAAAGCCCAACCCCCCTCCATGGTGCAAACCCTGATGAGCTCAGGGTACAGAAGGGTCTCATGCCAGGCTGACAGAGCCCCTCATGACCACCCACCACCGACATCACACAAAATGGGGGGAAAACAGAAGGCTTTCCCTCCAAAATCAGGAACAAGGGCTTCAACTCTCACCAGTCCTGTGCGTTCCAGTACCTGGAGGCTTATCCAGAGCAATCGGGCCAGGGAAAGAAATAAACAGTACACACAGGAAAGGAAGAAGCCCAGCTGTCCTCACTCACAGGTGAGGATGCTCCACACAGAGGACCCGAAAATCTCCACCAAAGACTCCTAGAACCAATAAAGGAATTGAGCAAAGGAGCCAGACACGTTATCAACAACTGATAACCTTCCTATTCGTCAAGATGAACCCACTGAGAAATAAATTAGGAAAATAATTCTGATCACAATAGCATCCAAAAAATATCTAGGAATTAACCTGATGGAGAAAATGGAAGACGTCTACACAACCACCCTGAAAACAGACTGAGAGGACAGCAGGAGGACAGCTACATCCCCAAGCAGGACTCAGATCTGATGCAATCGCAGTGGAAAGGCCCACAGTGCCCATCAGCCCATCACGGCTTTCTCCCTTCCCAGTGACCTTATCTTTCAGCTGCACCAAGTTCCACAGGCTGGGCCTGTGCCCCTCCAGGTTTTCTGCACCCCAAACGCCTCCCTGGGTGCTTGGGCAGAGCAGAAGCCCAAGGGGCAGCGAGGCTGCCTGCCCCTGAGGCAAGGCCTTGGGGAGGAGCCCAGCAGGGCCGGCAGGAGTCCCAGGCCTGTGCCTGTGAGGCCTTGTGAGGCCCGGGCCAGGCGCTGCCCACTCACCCAGGGACCCTGTCTGAGCCGGCAGAGGGGAGCCTGCCCAGGACACAGCACCTGGCCAGGCCCATGGAGGACACTGACCCCTGTCCCTGGCCTCTCCTGCAGGCTGGGCCCAGTCTGAGCCCACTGCTGCTGTTGCTGCACCTGAGCTGGGCAAGTCCCCAGGGTCAGCGGCCAGCAGGGCAGAAACTAGGGCTGGGCCTTGGTCCAGGCGTGGGGACCCAGCATGAGGGGTGCAGAGGATGTCAGGGTCTGCCCGGGTCCTCCAGGGAAGGGACAGGACCCGAGACTGGGCAGGTCCTCGCGGACCCCAGCCATCATGGTCAGTGCCCTCCTCACCCGAGATGCCCTGCGGCCTGCGGACTGGCGGGGAGGCTCAGGGAGACCAAGGGTCATCGCTGGGCTGGGGTCTGTGGGGGCCCATGGCCGGGGCGGGGCTGCAGCCTCAGTGCGGGCTACTCCCCAGCTTCTCTGCTCCCCCTTCCCCTCCCCGCCCCCCCCACCGGCAGCCTCTGTGGGCCCAGCCCCCCACTCCCCCTCGGTCCCCCCCTCGCCACCCAGGGCCCGGCCTCCCCTCCCTCTCCCCCTCCCTCGCCCCTGTCCTTCCGGAAACCCAGCCGAGCTGCGCTGCGCGGACCCAGGCGGAGCCGCGGACCCCCCACCCGCTGCTCCCGTCTCTCCTGGGCCCTGGACGCCGCGTCCTTGATTCCCTGTTTCCCGCGGTCCCAGCTCCTCGCAGCCTCCCGCCCTCCTGGTGCACCGACCTCGTCCCGGGGTCCCCGGCGCCCCCACCCCAGGACCCCTGAGCGCTCACAGAGGGCGGGTCAGTCCTCCCCGGGGTCCGCCTTGCTGCCCGGCCTGCTTCTCCTCCCCAGATTGTAGTTTCCCGAGAGTTAATTTCCGTCCCTTCTGCCCCGCTCTGTGGTGCTGTGAGGGAGACGACTCCAGTGACTCCCTTTGGATCCAAAACAATTACTGTGACTTTGATTATTTGGAGACTCATTTCCTTATACTGATATGCAGAAAGCGGGCTAAGGTATTTCGTTCTCTTTTCAATTGGCTCTAAGCATTGTGACTCTGCTACCTTAATTGGATTATGTAAATTGAACCTTCTGCATATCTTTATCTCTACAATTTACAGAGATGCCAATCTTGTACCTGGCAGCCAGCTCAAGTTACTCACCTAGTTCCCGCCATGCTCACTGCCACTCATGCCTGAGCCACCCGCTTCTTCACAGGATAATAAATGCTGGGAGAGGCCCAGGATCAGGGCCTTTGTCCACATGTCCTCCCGAGGATTGGACTTAGGACCCCTTGGCTGCCCTTAACTTGGAGATGTCCTGGTGTTTTTACTCTCGCCGTGGGTGGCATTTGTGGCAGTGGATTGGAATTAACTTGCTGGGATTCCAATGATGTCTCAATGGGATTACAAATACAATTTTTTGGATTGTGGGGAAAACTAGAAAGAGGACTACAGTACCTGGATGACTGAGCTCATTATTCGGGTTTACAATAGTGTTGGTGACCCAATCTCTGACCCTGCCTCCCTCTCCGTCTCAGTAATGTGCTCCACACACAGAGGAGTCTCCGCCCTGTCTCTTTGGGGACGCCTGTCCACAGTGCCCCCCCCCCAGGGCGCGCTGACACCCTGTCTGCTGCCTTGCTCGTCCTGGGCAGCCCCTGGCTCTCCCAAGCGAGTGAGCGCCTTCTCTGCTGCTTGTCCTGTGAGCTCCCTGCTTTCCGTTTTCTCCATCACTTTGGTTTCTGCTTCACCTGGTGTTTTGCTGAGAGAAGGAACATAGGAAGTAAAACTGTAAGATGTGAGACACCCACAATGTCTTTACCCTTGTGGGTGGCAGTTAGGCCTGTATTCCCAGCACTCTAGGAGGCTGAGGCAGGAGGATCACAAGTGCCAGCCCAACCTGGGGAACTTGGTGACTTAGTGAGACCCTGTCTGAAAATGAAAAGTAAAAAAAGGCTGGGGATGTTGCTCAGTGTAAAGAAACGGGGCTCAGTGCTTAGTCGTGAGAAGACAAATCTTCTTTTAAATTTTATTTTACAGAGAATAAAACAAAAGAGGACAGAACAAAGCAGATCAGAACAGAACAATGCAAGCAACACAACACTTCACAACAAGACAATTGGATACCAACAGTGGCTACCATAATGTCTCTTTCTTTGAAATAGTTGAGCATAGCTCAACACACAATAATATCAAGCATAAAATAGAATAAAATCATTCAAGAGAATGAAAGCATTACAAGGCATTCTGAACCAAATAACAGAAGATGAACAATGGCTACTATGATATCTCATTTTCCATAAAATTTTGTTTATACTATCACACATTAAAACCCAATAAGACACAACATGATAGAACCAATGGTAATAGATGTACAAAAGCATGTTAGGATTTCAAAGCAAGATGAATTAAATCAGCAATGGCTGGCATATTGTCTTGTTTTCTTCAAAGTAGCTGTTAATACTATCATGCATAATAAAATCAAACAAAACAGAATAAAACCATTCCAACCAATGAATGAAAACATTATAAGACTTCAAAGCAATATAATGGGGAACCTTGATTACCATAGAATCTTATGTACTCTTACCATTTCTTATACTAGGGAGACTGTACGGTATTTATACATGTGAGTTTGATTTACTTCGCTTATGAGTATGGTCTCAAGTTGCATCCATTTATTTATAAATATTTCAATGTGATCATTCTTTATAGCTGAGTAGTACTCCACTGTATAAAAGTACCACAATTTTTTTATCCATTCCTCAGTTGATGGGCACTTAGGTTGTTTCCAAGATCCGGCTATTACAAAGTGTGCTGCTGTAAACATGGGTGCGCATATATCACAGTGGTAAGATGTTTTCAGTTCTTCTGGGAAAAAAAAAATGGGACACTTCACGAAGTTGCGTGTCATCCTTACGCAGGGGCCATGCTAGTCTTCTCTGAATCATTCCAGTTTTTAGTATATGTGCTGCCAAAGTGAGCATGAGAAAACAAATCTTAACGTGAATTAGAATTTTGTGTCAAAAATATTTTTTCCTTGGAATTTGGAAACCATTGCTTCACTGCCTCTTACCTTCCAGGTACTCTGGGGTTGTTTTTGGTGATGTTGCTTCCTCTTGAAGTTTTCAGATCTCTCTTATTCTCCTTTGACATTTCATTGTGATGTGTCAGGTGTGTGTGTGTTTATGTATGTGTGCATGTGTGTATGTTTACGTGCATGTGTGTGTATGTGTGTACATGTGCGAATGTGTGCATGTGTGTTCAATAACAGAACTCTGTCTCTCACAGTTCTTCAAGCCGGGAATGCAGGTCTGGGGTATTTAAAGGCTTGCTGTCTCCTGAGGGCTTCTCCTAAGTTTCCCCCAGTTTTTGGTTGTATTTCTTTGTCTTATCTTTGCCCTCTTGAGGGACTCTGAAGTCTTTCAGTCCCTTAAGCACTGTTGACCTTAGCAGAAGTCACTTAAACACGATTTGGAACAGACCCTGAATATCCAGAAATGGTCTCTTATGAACTGACAGCCTCTTTCAGGAATCTCCAGGAAGAGCCGCAGAAAGGTAAACAAGCCCAGTGAGCGAGGTTTTCAGTGAGACCAACGGGAGGTGCAGGGGAGGTGCAGTTTGCAAGGAAGGGGAACCGTCTGCCTGGCTGCTGCCCTCATCGGTGGGCTGTTCTCAGGTGCTCAGCATCTTTACAGAAACAGGATCAGAAGCTTTGTGATAAAGGGCTTTGGAGACGAGGAGAGACATTTAATATGGCTCACTAGGTGTTCATATCTACCATCACCCTAGTAAAAATGGACAACTGAAAAAATAAAATAAAAATGGACAATTAAAATACCAGGCACATCTAAATGTACTGGGGGAATTAGGCTTCAGTAAAAACCACCTGGCCAAAACTCAGGGGGTTCTGAATTTACTTTTGTCATGAGCTCATTTCTTAGTGTAGAAAATTTAGGCTTTAGCTTGCATAGCTTCATACAGCTGTTGGAATAGAGGGCAAAGCTCAGGCAGCACTCAGAGGGAAATGTGGGGTGATCTCCCTGAGGTAGCAGGGCCCCATAGGCAGTCATCCTGCAAGGGAAGTGTCCCATGTTTGGATGGACACAGAGATGCTCCTCGTGGTGCTAGGAGGGCGGGGACCCTGATCCTGGTGCAGCTGCTCACACGGAGAAGCAGGCTGAGTACACATCTCTGAGGGCCTGAGAGTCGTCAAGCCAGGAACTCAGCCTACGCACGTAGGGCAGATGCCAAGGGACTTGGCAAAAACAAGTAAAAATCTTTTGGGAAGGGGTGCAGAATGTACTGTCTCTCACACTCTGAAAATTCTGGAAAGCCAGTGTATAAGCATAATGACCACTTCAATAAAAATAACAACTACTGATTTTGTTCATGAGACAGGACACCACAAGAACTAGCAAACCCCAAAACAGTGGACTCATGTAACTCAGAAACTATAAGAAGGAGAATAGAATATAAAACAGTTACTTTTATTGTTAATTCTTGGAGACCAGAGTCTTGCTATGTAGTTTAGGCTGAGCTCACTGTGTAGCCTAGTCTGGCCTTTCCCTCACAGCAGTCCTCCTGCCTCAGCCTCTGGAGTGCTGAGTTATAGACATGTGCCATCCACCTGGCTTATTGTGATTTAAAAAACAAAGTGCAGAATACTTTCAGTGAGTGGGAAACTGTAAATAATATCCAGGAAAGTTTAAAACGACAAATATAATGTTTAGGCATAAAATACAGCAATTGAAATTAAATATATTATTTAGTTATAAATATAATTATATAGTTAAAATCTAAATTCTTCACCATCATGTTGGATTCCTTTTCTTTTTTCTTTTGCAGTACTGGAGCTTAAGTCCAGAGTCTCGTGCATGCCAGGCAGATGCTCTACCCCTGAGTTACATCCTTGGGCTCTGAATTTCCCTTCTTTATGTCTACAAGTTTCACGATGAAGTCCTCTTGGTGTGGTCTGTTTTGGTTCTGTCCTGCGCCTGTTAGGAAGGCATAGAAGAAGAGCATCGTGTTGTCCTCCCGCCTTATTACTGGGCTCCTCAGTGCGTCAAGTGCTCTAACGTTGGAAGTGATGTGTGTGCCGAGCGTTGGGTAGCAGAGTTTTCCACAGTGGGGTTTGCGGTCGCAGAGTTGATGAGGGGGCCGGCTCCCGTCCTTCAGCACCACGGACAGATCCGCGCGTACTGGGATGTGAGTCGCTTGGGGCACTCAGGAGTCTGGATGCTGCAACTGGATGATGCCAGGGAGGAAAGTTTTAAGAGAACTCTAAAGGAATTGTGCTGTGCGTGTGCGTGTACGTGTGTGTGTGTGTGTGTGCGTGCGTGTGTGTAGGGGGAGGTTGTGGGCTGAACACAGTGCACTGCACGAGCTAAGCCAGTACCTGCCCCTGAGCTCTTGCCCCAGCTGGAGCTGCAAACTCACACAGCACTCACAGGCTCAGATTCACCCAACTCGAGACCCCAAACCACCTTCGCTGTGAATGTCGTGATCACAGTTGCAGGCCCAGAACAGCTCGTGGGCCTGAGTATAAGGGCCAAATCGGAGCCAGAGAAGGAGCCTCAGAGACTGGAAGCACAAGAGCACCTTGGCCTAGACAGCCGGTGCTGGATCTTATTGGTATTGAATAGTATTTAAAATGTGAAACTGACAGAACTCCCATAATAGTTTATATCAAACAAAAACATCTAATGACAGGACACTGCAAATAGTTTTTTAGCCACTGCGCATGCCATCCTGCCTCTTTTATGCCTGAGTTTATTATTTTTTTTTAGTTTTCTTCAGTGCTGGGATTAGAACCCAGAGCCTTGGCTGTGCTAGGCAAGCAATCTATTTCCCCTCTTAGTCTTACTTAAAGATTCAAGTGACTGCTGCTCGGATATAATTTATTCTTGGACTCTTCACAGCCTCCTTTGTTGGCATGTCTATTACATCTTATTGATTTTCTCTTCTGGGTATTTACAAATCTAACTCCATCATGTCTACATTTTCCAATAGCTTTTGATATGACTGTAACCATTTCTTTATATCCTTTTAAAATGTTTTATGAGATGTCTGTCTTTTTGCAGGTCTTGCAGTAATGCTTCGCCAATGCCTTATGTCGTGTGTTATCAGTTCCTGATACTGGGCTGCCAGGGAGGGTTGACCAGTAAAGACTTTGCCTTGTGTGGCTCGGTGCCCACAGAGAGCCCTCAGTTTCATCGAGGAGAAACACTGTGCAGGGGTGTGGGGGTGGGGAATGTCAGCTCTCTCCTTGTTATGATGACTTCTGCTTCTCTGTGTAACCTGGCAAATGTGGGGATCACGTAATCAGAGCTCCTGCACCCTGGCAATTCTTTAGCACTCCTCCCACGTATGGCAGACTCTGCTTCTCCTCCCCTTAAATATGGGTTAGCATGGATGACTCATTCTACAGAGCCCTGTGCAGCAGGGGTGTCACCGTGGGACTTAAGCCGGGGTGAGAGAGGAGAGACAGTTCCCACAGGGACACTGAGGAAACCAGTCACCAAGACACAAAGCACCTACAGGAGCCCCTCTACCCATGCAGAAGCCTGTGTGGAGAGGAACTGAGGCCCCAACCAACAGCTCCAAAGATCACAGGTGGTGACAAGTCACCAGATGGGTCCCTGCCTTGCATAGAACTAAGCCACATCTTGGGCTCTGCCCAGAATCCATGCCCACAGTAGCTGGTTGTCTCAAGCTACTTAGTTTTGGGGTAATTTGTTATGCAAATTAGTAAAATAAGTACAGAACTGGCACATCCAACTTAAAGATGAAGAAGTCAAAGTCTGGAGTGAACAAATTTATAGCAAATGGTGAAGCCAAGGTTTAAATCCTGACTATTGGATTTGAAAGCTGCTCATAGCCTTGGCATCTTCATTACAATTCCCTGTAACTATTTCTCCCCCTCTATTTTCAGGAAACCCTTGGTGACACAAAACATGAGTGATTAACTCGCTCTCCTAACTCCAGGATTAAATGTGAGAGGGTTCAGATTGGATCAGACAAAACGCACACATTAATTAAGAAATAGCAAATACAGAGGGGTTTGCCGATTCTTGAGATTCTTGATTGAGAAACAAAGGATTGAGAAGCCGATGTGAGCCAGTGATATATTCAAGAGATCCATTTAAAATCGGCAAGTGTTTGTGTTAGCTGGTGTGCGTCAGGGATCACCAAAAGAGCAGGCTCAGGGCTTGCGCCTGCCGTTTGCCTCAGTATTTCAGAAGGAAAACACTGGAAGTTCACTGATTCACGCAGGCTCCTTGCCGGATGGGAAGGAGCTGTGCTGTGTTCTCCAGACTGCGGCCTCCGGGAGCACAGCCGAGCACAGCCTATGGTTTCCTGGTTACAGCAACTCCTAGCTAAGCGGGAGGTTTGAAGTGAGCTCAAACTGAAGGAATAAAATTCCCGTGAGCGGTAAACAACAACAACAACAAAGAGAAGGTTGGTGCTTTTCCAGGTTAATTAATCAAACCCATACATACTTTTCATGTGTGTTTATTTTTCTTTTAATCTAATAATCTCTCTTCTAGACGCTCAGGGAGAGACGCGTGCGATTGTGGAGCTGAGTTTTGAGCTGAGTTTCGTGGGGGTGCAGCGGTGGCTTCGAACACAAGCGGCAGACCCCGAACCACCCCGACCCCCGACCCCAGCACTCCGGTGGTCACTGCGCTACCTCAGCACAGGAATCAAGCGACCACCGCGGCGCTGGACGGAGCGGGAGCCACCTCGGGCAGCTGGACCCGCAGCGCGGGGCGCAGCGCGGGCTGGGGAGGAACGGGGCGGGAGGCTTGGACGCAGGTTCAGCAAGGTCCGGCCTCACCCCGGGGTTTCCCGCGGCCTCGGGACTGGGTTGGGGCCGAGGGGGCTCTGCAGAGCCGCATTGCAAAGTCTAGAAATTAGCTTTAGAGAACAAATGGGCCTGAGCCTTTTTTTGGCCTCCGGTCGGGAGTGAGGGGCGGCCGGCGAGCTGCGGACACTCCTCTCCAAGGGCCACGCGGGCAGCGAGAGGGCGAGCGCAGCTCCGCGCTGACTGTGCCCCTGCCCTTGCCCTCAGCTCGCCCTGCAGTCCCGGCCTGGGCTGCTCCCTGCCCCTGGGTGATGCAAGGTCCCCAGCAGCGGGCTGTTCACCACCGGTGGAACACGGCCAGGACCCAGCACAGCGCGGCTTGCGCCATTCCCCAAAGCCGAGCCGGCAGTGCCTCATTGTACCGTGTTAGCAGCAGTGATGGGGCAGGACTCCAGTCTTCTAAAATAGGTGACCCCCGTGAACGCGGAGCTGAGAACCTGGAACTCAGCGTCGCAGAGCCGCAGCCTGCATTTGAGAGACAGTCAGCTCCACGAAGATCCTCCTCCCGGAGACCCAGAGCAGGGAACCAGTGTGGGCTCTGAAGACCAAGCCCTTCCGCCCTAAGCGGTGCCAGCAAGATGTGCAGTCCGGGGACTGGCTACTGCACCGGAGAAGGACCTGCAGAGTCGCCAGCCGGCCCGGGTCTCCCCTCCTGCCGCACTAGAGATGATGTCTAAGGGCCCGATTCCCAGTGACCCAGTGGCTGTAGTTCCATCCTGTGACTGTTACACGGCAAGCACCACCCCAGAGCAGGGTGACAGCGGCCTGCACTGCCGACAACTGCGGGAAACACTTGCAGTCTGTCTTCCAAGGACAGTGAGCACACACGGCAGACACGGACACCATCAGGCCCAGGGTGTCCCAGCTCTCCCGGGAGAACAGAAACGTAAACTCCGTCCTCACACAAGTCGAGACTTGGAAGCCCCTCCTGACCAGACACGCGGGGGCCTCGGTCAGCTTGGCCTCTGGTCAGGATGAAATAACTCACCCTGTGAGACAAACTCACAGTGGCCCTGAACTTCCTAAACGTTTCACTGTGACTACAAAACAGCAGGTAGAAGCGATTTCAAAAGATATGCAGAACCCATGGCAGTTCAATCGCTGTGTATGTGACCACACAGCTTCTAAGCCGTGTAACCATGAGTCCAAGCCCCCGACTTGTCCTACTGAAGCTGTGGGTGTCTCAAAAGGGGAACTTAACAGCTAGAGGTTGACATCCCTGATAGCAGCAATAGCAGTGGAGAAACAGAAATGGAATGGACAAAAACAAAGGGGGATGTGGCTGGAAAGGAAGAGGAGTGATCTGTAAAGGTGGAGAAAAGTGAAATTTCAAAAGAGAAAAAGCTTTGTCTCAGAGATCCAGGGGCCACCAAGACTCACAACTGTGCGATGGAGACAAGACAGATGGATGTGTGTACAGGAAATAATTCAGAAAACCCCCATAAAACCAAGGAGAGCGAAGGGAAGCTGGAAGCTGAAGCCCATTCCTTGCACGCCCTGTGCCTGATGAGGAACCTGTAATGGAAAAGAAGCAGCAAATCCAGAATTGGTCAGGGGTGCCAAAGTGTGACAGCGAAGTACAGGAGAGGGAGGAGAACAAAAAGCAGAATGCTTGCACGTGGAAGAAAAGTACAAAGAAGAAAACTCTGAAAAGCACATCATGTGAAAAAAATGCTGTTCAGAGGGAGCCACCTTGGAGAGAGCTGCTAGAACAGGTGCTCAGAAGGGCTGGGCCCTCCTCCCACAGATCCTCCTCTTCATGGGGTGCCAACCCCCCAAAGTCCCCTCCCTGAAAAGAGAGCAGGCAGGGAAAGTCCACCGTGCACACCTGCAAGGCCCACAGGGCACAAGTCCTTACTGAAGCTGGGGTGGTGCAAGGTGAAGACAGGAAAGTATAAGCATGCAGCATGTGTAGCACCATCACCACCACTGCCAGAGGAAAGGGAGAGGGGTCCAAGGCCAAAGTTCCCTCCAAAGGTGGAGGGAATAAGAAGGCCCCCTTCAGAAAGTAGGGGCGGGAAGAATCCAGCTGGTCCAGCCGCCTCAAGGCATCTGCCAGCAGTTTAGCTTCTGTCCCAAGCTTGAGTGTGCAAGAAGGGGAAACCAGCTGAGAAGTGTGGGACTAACTCTTGGATGCTCTGTGGAACAGAAGTGTCGCTGATCAGAGCACAGCTGAGGGGCTCCCAGGCAGGATGCAGCAGCTGAGGGGCTGCCCTCTCCCCTCTTCAGTAGGAGAATGTGACACACACCCTCCCAACGTGCCCTCCCTCACCTTCTTAGTGCGATGGTAAAGGAGTCTCAGACACTGACGGAGATGAAGGTGTCCACAGTCAGGAGGGAAGTGACCTAGTGACATCCAGTCAGAGGGTCGTGGTGACTCTGGACCACCTGGGGCTCGGCAAGTTCCCCAGGAAACTGGTGCAAAGGAAGCCCTGGCTGTCCAGTCCAAGCAGCTGAAGGATTGTTTGTGTCTTCTGTGAAGGAGAGAGATTACAGCAAACACTCAGCCGCCACTTCTGTTGGCCTGGACTTCCTTGAAAAAAGCTGCTAAAGGGCAGGAGCAACTAAGCTTTGGGTGACATTATAGTTTTAATTTGGAAGAGGTATTGTACTTTATATTTGTCTATAATAATAAACCTTCAAAGAATGCTTTAGCGCCCCACGTTGATGTGTGGAGGTGGCATTTTTCCCCTCTTGGGACTTTCCATTGACCTATACATTTTAGTAAACCCAAAACCATCGGAGTCAGCATACTAAATCCAGCAGGAACTGGGGCCTGCTGGTGTATGTGTTCCCTTGACACGAGAAGGCCCAGGAGCTGTAAGAGCGCTCGCTGCTCTGTCCTGCTGTAGCTGATCAGGTTTTCTCCCCACATCTGTCTTCTGTTTCACTTTAGCTTATCCTTAGTTTCTTGTTTAGCTCTATAGAAACTGACTTAGTGTCAAATTACTTGAATTTTCCTGCTTCATATAAGGTTGGCACCTTAGAGTTCTTTAAAGATAAGGAAAATTCTCCCAATGTTTTAGGTTGTATCAGTCTGGCTGTTTACTTCCTGATTTTTTTTTATCAACATAACAATCCTAATGAAACAGTGATTTTGGTGTGTTTATTATTTTGATGCTTTAATGGCTTAAGATGTCGCACATTGTTTTTCTTTAACCAGTACAGTTAGATATTTTTTAGAATTAGCACTTGCATTTACACAGCCATGTGTGTGCACTCTGCGCTCCTCGGAGGGCGCCCTTGGCCTGCAAAGGCTGGTCTGTCCCGTGTCCCCCGCCCCCACCCCCCGTTGTCTTTTGCAGATTCATGGCATGGCATGGCACGGTGCGCACAAGTTTGTGAGCAAATGAAACATGCAGGTTCCAGACACTGATTTTCATTTTCACAGAATCTGTACTTCATATACATTGTATATGAAGTACATATACTTGTCCCCTGGATGCCTGCTTTTTATGTGGCTGCTCAGCTGATGCACAGCTGAGATCTGGGGACTGCACGTGTGGACTCAGACGGTGACAGTTTACTCAGGTTTTACTGGGTATCCCGGGTGTGGGTGTGGCCGTGACAGCCTCTTCCCACCTCTGAGGGCTGGGTGAGCCGCAGGGATCCTGGTGTCCCCGTGGGAACGCAGTGTGAAGAGGGCGAGTGCTCTGAAGCTTTGGTAGGTTCTTTGTATGAAAGAATCCAACAGGGGACTTTTGTTACTGTTAGGTGTTGTTTGCTGCAGGATATGATCGCTTAGGAAGCCTTGAGTCCTGACCACCAGTGTTTTGAGATCACCACTTCCTTATCTTTGAGGCAGGTTTCAGACTTTGGCAGAGCAGCACCAAAGGGCATAAACATTACAAATCCTAGAGGAAGCCCCAGCGAAAGATGTCTGAACTGGGAGTGGATGGGGAGGCCAAGGGGTGAAGGAGCAGGGATTCTCTCAGCACGAGAGAGAACATGTGCACATGTGCGCGTGAGTGGGGATTTGTAAATGCTGAGTTTGAGGTTCTGACAACCACTGTCACAGATCAAGGTGCAAATGTTTATAAATCCAGCTAAATCTTTTTAATGACTATTTTTGATGTTTATGAACACATTTAACCTAACATACCTTTTATATTACATAGGAGAAGATTCATCTTAAGCACAGATTGAACACCAGGATGTTTGGGGAAGAGGTTGTTGGATTATTTCATAGTACAAAAGAAAGAAAACTGCTTTGTGGTGAATTGAACTAATTCCTAATCTAGTCTTCAAAACCAGCACTATGCTAAACTCTATGAAGGAAATTAAAACCTCTTATTAAGCTGGGAGTGGTGGCACATGCCTGTAATTCCAGCACTTGGGAGGCTGAGGCGGGAGGATCACCATAATCTCAAGACCATCCTGGGCTATCTAGTGAGCCCAAGGCCAGCCTAAACTACAAAGTGAGTCCTGACTCAAAACAAAAAACAAACAACAACAACAAAAATCTTCTTAAATTGCTCTGTAAGACTATTGTTACAGAAATTGATTTGGATTTGAAGCCTTTCTTGTAGAAAATAAGGACTTGATTGTTAGCCCTATTGGTCCAGTTGGGAGTCCTTCCACTTACCAAACGTCTGCATGGGACTCTTTGGATCTTTTATTATCGAGTTCCCCTCTTCCAGTAGAATTAAAGCTAGAATTTTCCCTTTTGGTAAGAATAAAAAATGGACATGCAATTTATTTATTTGTTTTTAGTTTTTTGACTGGGGCTCCTTCTGTAGTTCAGTCTGGCCTTGAACACACTATGAGGCACAGGCCACTGCAAACTCACCTGTGGAAGGACAACAGTAAACAGAAGCACCAGACGGCACCCAGGATCTGGAGGCAGATTTATTTAATGTCAGACAGGCACTGACAGAGAATCAATTGTTTCTCAAAACATCGGGCCCCAAAGGCCCAGGATAGAGGTTCTTATAGGTTGCGAGATGGGAGGCAGAGGTAGAGTACTTGGCTGTCTTTAATTGGTTCTTACGATGTGCTTCATAGCGACCAGCTGTGTATCACAGTGACCAGCTGTTTCTAAGAGACAGGAGCAACTGAAACTGCAACAGGAACTGTTACCTGGGCACTGACGTATACTGGGGGGGGGGGGCATTTCCCGCTACAGAAGGGAGCAGTGGGCGTGGAGCGCTGCGCGGCTGGTGGAAAGAGCTTCAAGATTGGACATCCTGAAACTCAGCATAGCTGTTGGCTCCATCTAGTGGCACCCAGCTAAATTCAATCCTGTAGAAAGTGTGCTGGCTGCTACTGGTTAAATCAGTCTCATTTCAGCGATGGCCAGGAACCAGCCTGAACTTCAGCGGAAATAAAGGTGCAGGCTCACTGAGGTTACCCACTTCCTCACCCTGAAGCTACTGCTGGCTGCTGGGATAAATCCACACGGATCTGGACGCTGTCTCCACACACCGTCTACCAATGACAGCAGAGACAGACCTGGAACTGGACCTTTTCTTCTGTCTCTTGTGTTTTTTGACTTTTATTGTTTTCTATTAATTGTTCGATCTTGTTTTTATATGAGTGTGAATGTATTTTTAGGGTTTTTGGTGGTTGTTGTTCTGTTCTGCTCACCCTTTTATTTCTTCCCTTTCTCTTTCCCTCCTGTTTTCTGCACCTGTTTCCCAAAGTTTTCATGATCTTCCTTTGTCCTTCAGCCTTGCTTCTAAGCTTCTATTTCTGTTCTTTCCCCCTAATCCCTTTAAAATTTTCTCCCCGAGGGTAAAATTGGAATATTGGGGTGTATTTACTGCATACAATTTTCTGGTTTGTTTTAGCTTTGTTATATATAACCACAAGTCTAGTTCACTTGGTTAAAGGTGACAAATTAATGGCTACCTGTTTGTCACTTTCTAGGCTTTGTTTGATACTGGTTTTATGGCTGATTTAGCAAAAGTGACATAATTATTCTAAACAGCTGTTCTCCCTGGTATACAAAGACTGAGATTGCCTAAGAGTTCTAGAAAATACTGTGGCATGGTGCCAAGGAACCAGGGACTGGGCCAAGCAGGCAGCAAATTTTTATCCCTAACAAACTGAAGAGGAAGGATCTTGCAAGAGACTCAAAATCCAAAGACTGGCTACACCTACTTCTGAGAAATGGTCATTTCCTAAGGCTTCTAAATACAAGCAACAAAGCAACTCACCATGGCAATTTATAAGCATCAACCCAGGAATTAAAACAAAGCAAAGCAAAACAACGAAAGCAAAGAAAAGGTGAAGATGCTTAAACAGGATGCAATCCGACTTCCAGTTCGGCAAAGGAAAACCCAGATGGCAATGAGGTGGGACAGTCTGGAATCCCCCACTGGCCTCTCTGAAGTGGAACAACAAAGCAAATGGACGAAGCTCCAGGAAAAATCAAGTCAGAAATAACTTCTCAGATAACTTGAGAGATGGTGACCACAATGAAAAGTATAATTACTGATTCAAGAGCAGATGAAAAATAGAGGAGCTTAGGAAATTGATGGAAATCATGAATGCCCAACATAGGAAAGAAATGGAATTCATAAGACAGATTCATGCAGATATCTAGGAGACTAAAAATCCCATTGAAAGTATCCGCAGAAGAATAAACCAATGTGAGTACAGAATCTCAGGTACAGAAGACAGGGTTGTGGTGAGCAATCACGAAAAGAAAGATTTCCTAAAAATAGCAAGGGACCATGAGAAATCAACCCAGCAGCTGCTAAATGATGCAAAGAATAACATAAGGTTACTGGAGTCAGTGAAAAAGCAGGAGACAGAACAAATGACATGAAAAATCCATTTACAGATGTCATGGCAAAAACCTCCCTGGTAGGGAAAAAGAATTTTCCCTCCCTACAGAGAAATGAGACATATAGAACTCCAATTAGCCATGATCAAAAAAGTCTACCACAAGGCAAGTAATAAGCAAGATACCAAGAAATTCAACACAAGAAAAGATAGACTTCATCAGATTGCAAATCTTTTTTCAAATCTTGGACCATGCATCAAATTGTGTGGGATAAGTTAAATTGGATTCTATCAACCAATATGTGTATTTCTATAATCATAGTTATGTTGAAATGAAGTTTTAAAAGCAAAAAATGAAGAAATCAATCCATTAAATTAAGTTTTTGAATCATAAAATGAATTTATAATTTCTAATAACAATGTAGGTAGGTTCATGAAATCAGAAGCCATTGAAGCCCTGAAGCATAGAAATATTTCTGCTAATAATCTGTGGTTTTTAGGTTTTTGAGATGGTCCCACTTTGTAGGACAAGCTTGCCTTAAACTCATTGTGTAGCCCAAGCTGGCCTTGAACTTGATCTTCCCTCCTGCTTCAGCCTCTTAAGTGCTGAGATTACAGGTTTGTACCAGCACCTCCAGCATTATTAATGCTTTTTAAATGTATAAAATAATGAATTATTTGCATTTTCTCTGGTCATACCCTGTAAGATGACTAGAAGACAGAGTGTGATTTATTTTGTTAAATGAAAATAAATGCTTTTGCACTCAAAGAAGTGGTCTGAATCTACTTCTTCATACACTTACTGAGATTCTTGCAGATATATATCAACTTTTGAGGCTGGGTGAACTGATCTTGCCACACAATAGTTTAATTGAGTGCCTTTTAGACATTATACAGCTGCACAAGTTTTCTATTACTGCAGTAACAAATTTCCACACCCCAAAATCCCCAACATAAATCCATTCGTTCTCACTCTGGAGATCTGAAGGCAGAAATTAAGGTGCCCTTTAGGGACTTGGGGGTCCATTCCTCTCCTCTTCCCACTTTGACTCTGTTATCTCCCTTCTCACCTCTTCTCTGTGTCTCTGCACCTCAAAACCCCCCTCTTTCTGCCCTGCTGGGGATTGGACCCAGAGCCTTTGCGCTGAGCTGCATCCCCACCCCGTTTTTAATTTCTTTAGTTTGAGATGGGGTCTTGCTAAGTCAGGAAATTTCCCAGGCTGGGCTGGCACTTGCAGACTCCTACCTCAGCCTTTCAAAGCACAGGGATCACGGGTGCCCGGCCCCCTGCCTCCCTCTTCTGAGGGCGGCAATCCAGTCAGATAACCCAGGACAGCACTTCTCAGAGTCCTCTGCTCAGTCATACCGTTTGCCGTCTAAGTTCACACAGTGATGCTCAGGGGCCCTGGGGTCTGACCTGGCCATCTCGGTGAGCTTGCCTTTCAGCCTGCCCAGGTATTAGTTTCCTATGGCCGTAGAGGATCAAAACAAAGTGAATTGGTTTTCTCACAGGCTTTGAGGCCAGAAGCCGAAAATGAGCTGCAGTGGGCTGACATCAAATGCCTTGGCTGCCTCCTTCTGGAGGTGCCAGCACAGAGCTCCGTCCTTCCTTTGCCCTTCCCATCTGCTCTCCCTCCTTTGTAACCCTGTCCTCCAGCTTCGGAGCTCACCACTTCCCGCTCCCTGTGTCTCAGTTCTCCTCCTCTGCCTCCTACTCTTTGGATGCAACACTGTGATTGCCCTGGTCCCAGCCCCAGGACAGCCTCCCGCATCAGGGGCCTTGACTGATCACATCTGCAGAACCCTCTCGAGTCAGCCGTGTCCAGTGTCTGGGGACTATAGTGTGACCAGGAGGCGCTAGCCAGCCCACTGCTGGTGGGGATTTGTGAGTAAACTTATCATGGAGAAGCTGTTTATTTACGTCCTATAGTTTCCAGGGCAGTGTTCTTTATTGTACTTTTTAGGATGTATTTTCCACAGTTAAAATTCTTTAGAGATCACTATAACATGCAGATTGCTTTTGATGAATTTGTATTCAAGACTGGATGCATTTGGGGCTGTGCTTCCTGCAGACTCACAGAACAATGGAGCTCCCGATCAGAATTCATGTAACTGAAGACAGACACAAGGAAGGAAACCAAAGGTAACAATCCCTGATTTTCCAGGTTCTCACACCTTGTGCAAACTTAGCTAGAAAGCAAAACACTGGTGGCATCATTTCCCTGAAAATGCGATAGAAATTTTGCTTCTGGTTCTCTCAGGAGACAAAGTATAAAAAAGAAAGTAGATACCATAACTGCCAAATTTTTCAAATAACTGAGGAACTTTTCTTCACCCTCAGGCTGGGGCACCCTTTATGGGAAGGTGCATTTCATTAACCTAACACACGTCAGGGTTCGCAAGGGCCTGACACATGGGACTCTTCAGATTCTTTTAGTGGCTTTCATCTCCCTAGGGCTACAGGAAATGTCACACTGTGAAGACCTGTACACAAATGCAGCTGATCTGTGTCTCCAATAGTTTCTGATATGGGATATTTAGCGTTTTCTATTTATGTAGTCACTCTGTGTCTGCTGAGATTGCTTGACTTCTTCCTTTCCCTTCCCCATACCTTCATTTCTGCTGCTTGCCTGCTCTGGTTAGCACTTCAGCGAGCTCCCCTGCTGCTGGAGAAAAGTATCCAGTGTTTCACAGATGAGAACCATGTTAGCTGCAAACTTTTCATGGTTTTTATTTTATGGAAGTGTCTTATTCTTTTTTTTTTTTTTTTAGCTTTTTTAAAAGTCATGACAGGGCATTGAAATTTGACAACTGTTTTTCTGTATCAGTTGAGATGATTATGTGGCCATGAAGGTTTTTAAGTAGTATTCTGGTTTTGCTCTGTCTTGTATTCCTGCAGTGACGAGCTGCCCTCTTGTCCCTACAGTGACAGACCATCCAGCCACGGACTGGGACCTCTGAAACTGTGAGCCAAAATACACCTTGCACCTTTCAAGGTCGATTGTCTCAGGTATTTATTCTGGTGATGGAAAATAAGCACACTCGGATATAACAGCAGCATGCGCTTAGAGGCAAACAGGTGTCGTAGCTTATGTCTAGCTGTCTTCCTAAAGCCTCGTGTAATCAGGGCCAGGACCTTTGGCAAGTGATTGGAATGTGGGGCTGGTACTGCTGGCTCGGTACCAGGAGGTAGGGGCTGGTTGGAAAGGTGGGTCACTGAGAATGTGGCCCAGAAGGGTTCACCTCCCTCCTGGCTGCTCCCTTGATGCCCTCTGCATCCTGGACACCATGCCACAAGCAGCTGTCCCTAACCATGCCCCTTGTCTGTGCCATGCTATCCTGTACTGGAGCCAGCTAACTATGGCTCTCCAAACTGTGAGCCAAGATAAACCTTTGCTCCTTTAGGTTGTAGATGTCGGTTATTGTGTCTCAGCAAGGAGAAAGTGACTAAGACACTAGGTGATGCTAAGAAAATGGAAAAGTAAATGTCTTCTAAGCACAACTTACAGTAGCCTGAAGCATTGAACTAGTCATTCATAGCTTACCAATAGGACTTCAAAACTGTTGAAGAGCTAAAATGGATCAGCAAAGGTAGTGAATGAAGGAACTGGGTCTAGAACCAGGGTTATCATCATAGTATTGCTTGTAATGACCAAATGTTGCACACGGGTCCAAGAGAACATCAGTTAGCGTCAGAGAAAACAAAGCGTGGTACAGCTGTGCAATGCGGTATCATGTCCACGAGACACTGGACCCTGTCTGTGGTGGATGGACAACTTGTAACACTCAGCTGAACTGAATCAGTGAGTGCTGGGTGTGGATGCCTGAGGATTAGAAGGAGAACCGGAGGGGAGACGGTGTGCTGGAGAACCATGTCGCACTGGTTCTCCTGGTGTGAACTTGGCTGTTATCACCGGAGGAGCTCAGGTCCTCGCTCTCACTGAGGATGCCTGTGGGTCACTTTGTGGGAGCTCTGGTCCTTACTTTTGAGCATCACTTCCTGGTTCCAGTGCAGAACCCTCAGCCTACTAGCACAGACCTTTCACCCCACTGGCACACAGACTTTCTAGCTTCCACCACTGACCTTTGGGCTTTCCCAGCACAGATCCATGAAGCAGACTTGCACAAGTCATTGTCATGTGCTCTGGGCCTCCAGTTGGACTCGTGGGGAGCATTGCTGTGGGCTCGAGGTCTTCAGCTGGACTTGTGCAGGACATTGCTGTGGGATCCAGGCCCTTGGCTGGATTCTTTGGGTCTCTGGTGTGTGAACAGATTTCCTGCACTCTTTTTGCATTTGATGCTCTGGGTGACTACTATAAAATGATTCTATAAATCATATCCTGTATAAATTCCTTTCTCTTGCAAAACCCTGGCTACAACACTGTCTTTTTGCTGTTGGCCAAATTTGACTTCGTTTAAACAGAGGGGAAGCTGGAAAGTGCTGCCTGGCAAATGGATCTAGGTATAATCTGGGTCTGGTCCAAGACTGCCCTACTTCTGTCCACACTCTCCCTGCTGTGGTTCTGGAGACAGTACCCAGACTGGGTCAAGCTCGAGTTGTCCTCCAATCATTATGGGTCCTGGGGTGACAAGGCCTTGCCTCAGGCTCAAGCATCAGGAAGCTGCAGAGACAATACAGCTGGGCAGTGACAGAACCAAAGCTAACAATGGTCCCAGTACCGACTGAGCTGGAACCTTCTGGACTGTGCTCCCCCACCTTCCCCACCCCCAGCTGATTGCACATGGCACACACTGGGTTCTAAAAGGCTCATAGGTCTTCCAGATATTAAATACCTTTTCTCCATTCTGCAAGTACCCAACACAGCTACAAAGATTTAAGGAAAGTAACTTGAAATATAAACTATTTCCTGGAAATAAGTGGCAAGGTTAAAACATACAAATCAATCAAAGAGCAAAGGGGAAGAAGGAAACTTCCCAGCCCCTCCTCCCACAGAAGAGGAAGCTGGGGTGTGGGCAGTGGGGAGGTGGGCGTGAGCAGGGCCACTGTCAGTCCAGCCCTTCAGGAAAGACAGACAGGGTAGGCCTTAGGGGTGAGGGAGCCTCAGGGGTTTGCAGGGACGCACTGCATCCTCTTGTTCCCCAGGACACTACAGAGACCAGAGAGGCTGGGGAGAACCGGCCAGAGAGGACGCTCACGCCGGGGACAGCAGGCTGAGGGGGTGGCTCTGGGAAGGGAACAGAGGGGTCCTGACCCCGCGCTCTTAGTCCTGACCTGCTGAGGGTCTCAGGACAGCTCCTGTATTCCTTGGCAGGCGGCCCTGTGCCGCGGTCCCCCTTCCCCCATCTCAGGGTTCAGGGCTCAGCAGCTCTGCATGCTCCACACGGCAGTGTAATTCTGCTCTTCTCTGGGGCACCACCATAGTCACCCCTTCTGGAAGGTTCCATGGCGTGGTATCTACCAGCGACATGTCCTGGGTCAGTTCCTGCCCATCCAGTTGCCAGGTCAGGGAGATCTCCTTAGGGTAGAAGCCCAGGGCCCAGCATCTTAGGGTGTCATTGGTCATGTGTTTTTTAATTTTTGAGGTTTTTTTTTTGAGGCAGAGTCTCATCATATAGTTCAGGTTGGCCTCAAACTCACAGTGATCCTCCTGCCTCTGCCTTCTAAGTGCTAGCATTACAGGTGCTACCATCAAACCCAGCCACGTTTTTTTTTTTTTTTTTTTTTTTTCCGAGGAGGTCTGAGGGAAAGTCAGAGAAAATTTGGGGGGGGTTGGTTTTCTCCCACGCAGCATTTGTGCAGGAGTCACGTGACACACCCCACCCACCAGCCTGGATGCTGGGAGACCTGCTACAGGCTACTCCTCCTGCTTGGGGGCCTGGGACAAGGAAGGCGGTCAGGGTGTGGAGCTCTGCGTCTGGGAAGAGCAAAGCAGGGTCAGGCTCCTGGAGGCTGCATGGGTGGGGCCAGAGGTCGGGGTTTGAGACAGGATCTTCCCTGCACCGCGAGGCTCCCAGGCTGCGGTCAACAAGAACTGCGGGGCCCGGTGGTCCCTAGAGACCTTCCGCTGCCCGCGCATCGGTGCAGCCCTGGGCCAGGAGCTCAGCCCTGCTTCGTGGCGCCGTAGACAGCACCGCTGTGCGCCCTGACTGTGGCCGCAGGGCCACCTGTCAGTCCCAGTCCAGGGCCGCCGGCGAGGGCAGGCGGCGCCCCCACCTAGAGACGCGGCGAGGGCCTGAGGCACTTAGCGAGGGCTCAGCCTGACTGCAAACCACCAAGGAAATTGGAACCAGAACCGGAACGCTGCGGTTCACGGTGGTGTGAGGGGAGTGGTGGTGGCACTGCTCCGCCTGGGCTCCGCGCTGCGCGCGCGCTGTTCAGAGCTCGCCTGGTGCAGGGCACTGAACGCGGCCTCTGCACCGCCTGTGGCGCACGCTGCCTGCGTCCACCTAGTGGCCCTGCCGGTACAGAGGCCTGAAGCACTCGCAGAAGGAGCCTGGGGAGGGGGAGTGGAGACCCCCTCAACTCTCTTCCCAGAGCAGGGCAGATGGGCGGGGGTGGGGAGGGGTGGAGAAAGGCCGAGAACTATGGGTACCTGGAAGAACCGCTGGACTGAAGCTCATTTCCAATCATTTGCCCACCATTTATTGAAGACTCCTTTAATTAATTAGCTTTGCCAAAAATGAGTTATCCGTACTGTGTGGGCCTATTTCTGGGCTCTATTCAATCGCTCTAAGCAGATTTGTCCTACAACCGTACTGTCTGCTATCACCTTCATAGGTCCCGAATTCAAGCCTTTGAAGCCCTATAATTGTTCTGCTATACGTGTATGTGACTTTCAGAATCATCCAAAAAGTTAGGATTTTTACTGGCATCGCATTGGCTCTGTACCGGGCAAGCAAACATCTTAATGTTTTACCTTCCAATTCAGGAACATGGCATATCTATTTACAGTTATACCACAGTGTCAAACTCAATTCATTCCCAATTCATGTTTAAATGCTGAAAAGCTCAAAAACCGAACATATTTTCCCCAAAATAATGGGAAACCAAAGAATTGGTTCTGAGACCCATAAATTACACTTATAAATTCACTTTTCCAGGACGTCAGCAAACTTAACAACAATTTAACTATGGTGATTCCCACAGTTTTCCTCTTAGCTTGACTGCTGGTATCACTTTCTTTGGAACCATGGTTATATTTTATGCTAATGTGCAAAAAAACCAAAATCAAAACCAAACCAAATTAGCAGTGTGATGACTGTTTGAACACACTGACACAAGCACCCCACGTAGTCTGGGTGAGGGCTGGGGGGGGTGCTGACGCTGGTGCATCATCGGTGTCTGCAGTGAGCCAAGGTGCGTGTCACTGTCGGCTGGGACAGGGCTTTTCAAATCAGATTTGCAGTTCAACTACCACGCAGTTAGGAACGCTGTGTAGATTTTTCTGAACTTTGCTGTTAGAGTAATGGAAAGTTCAAGCTTAGAGCTGTCTGTCAACTGAGGTATTGCTAGTGGTATTTAGGTTTTAGAGAAATATTTTCCTGTTTTTAACATATAGACCTTTCATTATTTTGTCAGACTCACCCTTAAGTATTTTGTATCTGGCTACTTTTGTGCATAGCACTGATTTTAATTTAAATTTCCAATTGTACATAGAAATAACATCTAGAATACAACTGACTTTTGTATATTTATTTTGTATCCTGCATTTTTATTCAATTCACTGAATGGTTATAGAAGCTTTTAAAAATACATGTCATAAAATTATTCACACGGACTGTAATCTCCTTAAATAAAAACAACTTTATTCATTCCTTTCCAATCTGGCTGACTTTCAATTTTTTTCTTGCTTTATTGCATTTGTTAGAGGATAGGAATCCTCACAGCTCCCCACCCTCTCCCCTTCTATAAACACAGTAGCAGCAGGATCTGCATTCTGCCCAGCCCTGCAGCCAACAGCCCCAGCTACCCAAACAGGTGATGCCCCAAGGAGGCTCAAGACCTTGTAGGACACTGGGGAGCTCAAGTCCCAAACACTAGGTCACACGGGAGGAAGCTGCAGTGACCAGGGCACTGGAGCCATGGCCCTGGGACTTCCTGATCTCACTACAGAATTTGAGGTCTTCCTGCATAGTAGGCAGTGGTAAGGAAAAATGAGATGCTAAACAGTGACACAGAAACAGAACAAAACGGAATTAAAAGTGAAAACACCCTCAGAACAGCATCAAGCAAAGTGAAACAGTTAAAGTTTATTCATCTAGAAGATGAGTTAAATTCACTGCTGGTAACTGGAGCCTGAGGCTGCACTTTCTCCCTAGGCAGGTGGGCTGGAATGAGGTGGGCTGTGTTTGGCAGCGGCTGTGGTTTGGAATCTGGTTAGAGGAGTAGAATGTTTCCTAAGAAACCCCCTTGCACCAAGCAGAACCTGCCGATGTGTGCTGGTTAGCTCTGCGCCCCCATCATCCCAGTCCTCTGGCGTAGCCTCCATCTCTCACCTGCTTGGTTCTCCAGCTGGGCCTCGGGCCGGTCCCCCCAAAGCATATGCTTGGGATCGTTGAGAAACCGCTGGCTGCGCTGGCACGTCAGGCAGGTCTGTACTGTCCAGCGCTGTCCCCTTCGGCCTGTGATAAAGTGGTAAAAAGGAAGAGAATGTTCAGGCTTATGGGAGGAAAAGGTCTTCTGCATCAGGCTTTGTTCCCTCTGCTTTTCAGTACAGAATCCTCTGCTCATTCCTTTTATCATGAATCTCGCCACCACTAGCATGGGAAACTCAGCATCCTACTTCCTCGATTAAACCTTTTTTCTCCACCATTGTAATTATTTTTTTCTTAGTCTGTCCCATTGGCTGTAATTTCACAGAAAGAATGATGAATCTGGCTCTTGACATGCGTTAGAATATACTTCTTGTGTGGGCGACTGATTCAGCCTTGGGGATCACGCCCTGCGCGACACTATACGGTGTCTATTACGTAGGGACCAGGTTGCTTCTCACAGTGATGTCCTTTTCCCATCGCCCACGTAGGGAACAAAAACCAAGGCCACACCTCAGTTTGTGCAGCCTGGGGGTGGGACAAGGCGGCCCCGAAGCCAGGGCCACCTGCTCCTGCCTCGGGGCGCCGCCGGGCACCTACGTCTCTGGCGCTGGTTGCAGGTGAGGCCCGGGATGAGGAGGGACGAGCAGCCGCGACACAGCGTCCTCTTCACCGAAGGGTCCCTGGGGGCGAGCAGCAGAGGTAGTGGGGCGCCCAGGCCCCCTCCCCGCCCGCCGCCCGCCGCCCGCCTCCCGCCGCCCGCGCCGCCTCACTGTCGCAGCACGAGTCGCTTCGCTATGGTCCTCTCCGTGTGGCAGTAAAACCTCGCCAGCGCCTGGTTCTCGGGGTCCCGGGCGAGGACGCAGTGCGCGGCCTGGGGGCGGGCAGTGGTCACTCGGGGGCCGGCAGCCCCGGCTCCTTTCCCGAGCGGCCCCGAGCGCTCACCTGGTACAGGAAGTTAAGCCTCTGGAACGCCTCGCGGTCCTTCACCGGGCCCGCCATGGACACCGCCCGCCTAGTAGGCCACGCCCCCGGCCCGCGCAGGGCCTCCTGGGAAGTGTAGTGTGCGGTCCGGAACCTCACCTAGCCTGTTTGTAAACCAGCCCTCCAGGGTGGGGCCTCCCTGTCACGCCAATTTATAAGCCCCGCCCCGCGCAAGGCCTACTGGGAAGTGTAGTATCTGGATCGGGGACCTCGCCGACTTCCGTTTGTAAACCCTGCCTTCGAAGGGGACGCTCACGGGCACTTCTGCTTATAAGCCCCGCCACCGCATAAGGATTCAAGGAAAATGTAAGGTCTGAGCCCGCGGCCTCACCCACCCACTGGCTTACAAAGCCCGCCCCGCACAGGGCCTGGGGGAAGTATAGCGCCTGGACCGGTGGCCTCACCTACGCCTGTTTGTAAACCCTGCCCCAGGGCACATGTATGAGTTTTGGATTCCTTCCTTTTGTCTTCAAATTCATAATCATACAAACTATGTAAAGACTGGAGAGGCTAGTAGAGGAATGGATCTTAAAACGGCTAAACATTCTCAGGAAAAAAAGCAGGTAAGTTAGGGAGGAAGTTGATCCCAATTTACGTTCAGCTAGACCTTTGGGCCCCTCTCCTGACACCAAAGGCAGGTGGTTGAGGAGCTGCAGAGCGAAAGGACAGTCAGTATGCAATAAAAAAAGCGGAAAAGGGGCCAGGGGTTTAGCTCAGTGGCGTAAGTGCCTGCTTGGCAACCTCGAGGTCGTGGGTTCAATCCCCTGCACCAAAAAAAAAAAAAAAAAAAAAGAAAGCAGAGAAGACTGCTGCCCATGGGGGTGAAGGGGAAGGACCTCGAGGGTGGCAGAGGTAGGATAGCTGAGCTCAGCAGTGCTTACTCCCACTTTTCCACTTACCAGAGACACACTGGCCGTTCGTTAGTGCTAAATACCCAGCAGGCAATGCTTCTTCACCTTACTAACTGAACAGTCTCGAACTCCTAATCTTAGGTACAGCACAGAAACCTGTCAACAGTAAGCCCTGGTCCTGGCTGCCACCCATGCCACATATGTCCACGCCAGTCTCTCCCCTGACCTCTTGTCTATTTCTTCTGTCTGGCAGTTTGTCTAATTCTGCTAATGACAAGAGATGAGAAGCAGAGGGATGAGAGCGAGAGGGGCAGAATAAGACTAAACCTTGAGACAGGGAAAGCAGCCTAAGTCCGAGGAGGGAGTGACCTGCCCTCCCAGAACCCTGCCAGGCTGGGCAGAGAACCAGGCCTTAAGCTCTGAGGAATAAGCAGAAACATCCTCTGGGTTAAGTTGCATGAAGGTCCTCACACTCAACGAGGATTGTGTTTAAAAACAGATTTTTTGCAGGCCCATCAAGACCTGGATCAAGTAGAGGTGAGACCCTGGGAACATGTATTTTTCACACTCAGTGATTTTACACATCGACCTAAGGAAGATCATCAACAAACTACCACACAACACAGAGGTCACTTCAGTGGATCCTTTGCTCCATATTACTTTTACCAGCCAAAGTCTCCTGCCACAAAGAACCACAGTGAAGGCACAAAGGTTAGAAGAGGAGAGGACACAGTCCCGCTGAGGTGGTAGGAGGAACCGAAATGCTCGTTCACTGCAGTTTCTTGTCTTCCGTGAAGCTTACTCAAGCAGCAGACAATCCCGGTTGTTTTAGTTTGTCTGCATGCATTGCTTTACCTTGACCACATATGTGCCTTACAGGTTTGATCTGGCCTAACATTAGGATGACACACATTCTCCGAAAGGTGGTGACGAAGGGTGAAAGACGGTGACACACACGTGTGGAAGGCTGTTAACGAACATCAGCTCTGGGTCAGATGCACAGGCGAAAGGAAGTTGCCTGTCTGGCCCTTGCGACACGCATCACCCTCTTCTACCCTGTTCTCAGGGTGAGAAAGACTTCACTTTCCTCCCCTTTGCAATGGACAGCTGAGCCAGGTGACAAAGCTGACAATTTAGGAGCAGCAACTAGGTACCAATTTTTAAGGCCGTAGCTTCCGGTAGATAAGCTTTCTCTTTCCTCCAGTACCTGACTCATACTGTGTAGGTGGGTGTGTCTTGCAGGGTCGCTCCCACCTGTCTCCCTTATCTCTGAGAGGAGCAAAGTGACCCATCTCTTGGAGACAACTGTGAGGAGGCAGAGAATGAGCCGGCTCCGCTGAAGGCTGAGGCCTGGCTTCTTTCCTCTTCCCTGTCCTTCTCCCCACATTACCTCTGGCCAATCCTACTCATTATGGCAACCTTACCCTGGGAACAGAAGACTAAACCTCCCTCCCTTCATTAGCTTCTAAGAGTCTGTCCCTTTAGCTCACTTCCCTGATCTTCTCCTAACCTTCCTAATGCACCGACTCTGCCTCCAGAAAAACTCAACTTCTAGACTGAGGACAGCAACTGTCATTCATCCTTTCCTGTCTTGAGGTGCAAACATCCCTGAAGTTTCCCTCAAGAAACAAGATCATCCTGGGTCTAGGAAGCCTCTGGCTTCAGCACGAGACCCTCCCACAGCGTTTGTTTCTAAGATGATCCTCTGCTTCCGTCCCAACCTGTTCTTGTGCAATTAGAAAACCTGATGGACTGTGGGCCATCACCCGCTGGGGACCAGCTCCCCACCTGACAGCAGGGAGGGAGACTCGGCTATGCTCTGTCATGCAGCCCAGGCCCACGAACTTCTCCCTGGAAACCATCCTAGAGACAATGTTTCTTCAAGATGACTCAGCACTGGAGCCCGAGACACCGAATGTCCCGCCAGGACACAGCCCACAGCTCTGGACCCTGCCTTACCCACTGGACCCCACATCCCACCCGTCACTCCCAGTCTGTGGGGGGCCTGATGGTCAGTGGTGCGGCGTTCTTCCGGCCAGCCCTGATGCCTGGGTAGAAGAGAGGCCACAATTTCTCAGTAAACGTATCCGTGAACGTGTAGATATGGGAGCGGTCTGTGACGTTATAAAAAGACAGTGTGCCAGCCTCATAGTCTAGAAATATGCCCACCCGCTTGGGTTTCACTTTGATGTGCAAAGGGGTGAAGGGCGTTGTGGTGGCTGCGTACTTGTCCCCATTCCACAGCCGCACCCGCCAGTAGCCAGTCTCAGGAAGTGGCGTCAGTTCGCCCTTGCGGCTCACGGAGTCCCGGCACACGCCCACTGCCCAGTGGGTCTTGTCGCCCACTTCTACCTCCCAGTAGTGCCGACCGGAGGTGAAGCCTTCAGTAGCCAGGACGCAAGGGTAAAAGGTGAACCGCCGCGGTGTGTCGGGGAGGTCTCGGAGTCTGGTCTCTACAAACTTGACACTCTTACGGTCCTCGGACAGGACAAGGTTGGGGTGCGCGGTCTCCGGGTCCAGGGTCACATCCGCTGGCGGGAGAAGCCAGAGTGGGGAGCTAGATGAGGATGGGAACAGCTAAAGCCCCTGCCTCACCTTTCCAGCCTGCCTGGCAGAGCCTGTTTCCCTCGAGGTCCCAGAACACGGGGTGGGTGGTTAAGGGAGGGAACGATGGCTTTAGGTCCCCCTGACCCTACGCTGAACAGTGCTCTCTGGACTCTGCAGGACTTGGGGTCCTGTTCTGGGCCCACCTTCTCCCCGTTGGACCCATCGCTTATCTCACTACCTGCAGAGGTATCAGACAGGGTCCGAAGGTATCAGGCTGGAAAGAGTGGAGAGGAGGAGGACCCAGAGCAAATCGGCAGTCTGGTCTGGGGATAGGGCGAGCAGGCGCCTGTCTCCAGGAATCACCCTGGTTATGACTACTTTCCTTTTATGAATGTGAGACTAGACTCCCTTCTATTCTCCAGGAGTCCCAGCTGGCATGGTAAATGAGGTGGTCACACCACAGGTGACATGGGTACATTATGCCCCTTTCTGTGTGCTTAGAAAGTGCCAACCTAAGAGCAGGTGACATCTGAGACTCCTGGGGCTCAGGGTGAGACTGAAGCCAGGCAGGGGCAGCGGTGGGCATGAGCACATGTAAGGGAGGAGGCTAAGGATTTTCTTCTGGGTGATTCATTTTATTAGTTTTCTTCAGGGAACAACTCACCAATTAGCTGTTTAAGAATTTTCCTTAGGGCAAAGTACTGTCGGGGAAAACTGCTGAAGTTCTTTTCCAGCTCTATGGACACTGCAGTCACCTCCATGGTCTTCACTTTCTCACATCTAGGAGGGAGAAGGAGGTGGGGAAGAAAGGGCAGGGTGAGGGGAGTCCAGCCCAGTGAGTATGCAGAGGCTGTGATCTTTAGGGAGAAACCAAAACTGTCCATTTCCTGCTTCCTCCAGGAGACAACTACCCCCACCCCTGGGACCTTTATCTTGGAAATGAGCCTCAGGACTTTCCAGGGTCCTTCTTATCTTTCATGCAAATGGCTTGCCCTCTCTTCCCACTCTGGACCCCTTTCTCCTGCTATTC
Source organism: Hydrochoerus hydrochaeris (assembly GCA_004027455.1). Taxonomy (NCBI): domain Eukaryota; kingdom Metazoa; phylum Chordata; class Mammalia; order Rodentia; family Hydrochaeridae; genus Hydrochoerus; species Hydrochoerus hydrochaeris. The sequence goes on along the minus strand of PVLA01010196.1, from coordinate 36,449 downwards.
TGTTAGAATAGAAACAGACTGGTTCATATCATCATTCCCTTACCAACCACAGGACAGCATAGGGAATGGTTTCTCCTACTGATCTGTTGTCTGCCTAGCCTTGTGGGTGACAGGGCCTTTTCCTATACTCTGCCTGACTTTCCCATTCTTACTCCCCCAAACTCAGAACTGGATTCTCTAGTCTCTAACCCACGGCCTAACTCACTCCAGAGATATGAGAATCACTTACTTTTCCAGGGTACTTTTGACATCCTAGAGGGAATGAGAAAGAAAGAGAAAGATTGGTCCCGGTATTCCAGGGTCCTGAAGACAAAAGTTCCCCTTCCTCCCCAAAAGTTCTAGGTCTATAACATAGGCGCAGGGCAAACGAAAGTCACAATGCAAGGGTGAGCACTTCAGGGAGCCGAGTGTGTTTCTTCTGACCTAATGCTCACTTTCCACTGCTGGTCCTCAGGAAGCTTTGTCATTTATATCTCGTCCCAGTGGTTTCTTGTGTGTCTGTCTATGCTTCCTGCAAAGGACAGGAATTGTGTCTGCTCTTTACTCTCTCCCCCTAGTGCCAACCACACACACAGTCTCCTGGAGGACGGCACAGATCATTCCAGACCAGCAGGAGAGGAACGACCCACACTTCCCACTGCACTTTGGTGGCCCCTCTCTGGCACTGGTTAATGAACATTAGTAAACATGTGCCAGTCCTGACTTGAGGATACTTGGGGTTCAGAAAACAAAGAAGACAAATCTCTGCCCTCTGTGGACTTCCCAGTTTAATGTGGAAAGCGGAACACAAGTAATGAAAGGACAAAGGCGTAAACACCCAAGGCCATAACTCGCTGACTGCAAAGCTGGTCTCTAAGATAAGGGACTGCTCCCCGCCACCTGCCTGCCAACACCAGGCATCTGCTTAGAAGGAAAAACCAAACATCCTAGGGGCGTCACTGACACAACCAAAACAGTATGATGGGCACAGAATGCCAGGTGTCCTTTAAAGGCCCCTGTGTAAGCTCTGTGACTAACAGAGCAGGTCTAGGACTGGGAAGCAGCGGTAGCTGCATTTACACACTCAGAGTGCGGTTTGCATTAGGCAGATCAGACAACGTCTCAATGGAGCCCATTTTCCTTCAGGTACAAATTCCTTTGGAAAGGCATAATCGCTGATGAGACACAGTAACATGAAATGATTAGAACATTATGGGAGAAACCAGAGAAACCTTTCTGTGGAAGAGGATTCTCTGTGTCTACTGTCTGCACTGTGCTCTGAGAAGCAGAGCAAGTGGACGCCCTGGGCAAAGCTACACTGCGCACGCGACCCAGGGCGAACCTTAAGCATCTCGAAGCCTGACTGCAAGCACTTGCCCTCCACCTCAGCGGCCAGGTGGGCCAGGTCCCGGCGCTTGTCCCCAAGCAGGGCGGCATTCTCTCGAAGTCGCTGCAGGATATCCTGTTCCTCCTCCTCCAGCCTCGCGAGCAAAACCTGCTGCTCCTCATCCAGCCGTCTGTGAAGCTCTTCGAACTCCTTCAAGATCTGCTGCCGGCGACCCTCCACCAGTCTCTGGGGAGAGAGTGCTGGGGTCAGGCGGGCCAAGTGCAAGGCTGGGAAGAGCTCTGGGGAGCAGCCAAGTGGGCGCCCTTCTCTCACCGGATGCCCTCCCCACTGCCTAGGACAGCCTGGGGAGGCAGTGAGACATCAGTCTTTTAAAAGACATTTTTGCTTCAGTAAATTCTCAAAGCAATGTCCTTTTATGTTTTAATACAATATACTGAGGATATAACAACTCATCAACATGACAGCTACGATTACAGAGATATCTCTGCTATTCCCAAGTCCAAGTTTAGCTTTCACAATCTGTTAAGAAAAGTATAAATACTGGAAAGTTAAAGATAAGACTGTCTTTATTTGTATAAGACTAGAAACTCATAAAAACCAGAGAGCTGGAATATTATTAGAATCAATAGGCTTGTAATGGGTGGTTACAAGGTATAGATGTTGATTTCAGGGCCAAATCTGTTAAACGGTTTTAGGTCACTTCAAAGAATTGGTAGTTCCCATTTCAGGAACAGGTTCTGTTAATCAATTAGTTGTTTGAAATTTGAAATACATTTTGTCTATGCTGGTCCATATTCTTAAACCTCTAACACTTCTTTTGGTGGGGAGAGGCAGCTGGGGATTGAACCCAAGCTTTGCCATGAGCTGCAGCCACAGAGCTTTTTACTCAAATTTGCTAACCTCCTGCTTCAGTCTTCCTAGTACTGGATAAAGCATGAGCCACTATGCCCAGCTAAGGCTTTATATTCTCTTAAAACATTACCAAATGTCATTACTTTGAAAAATCATGACACCAAGAGGTAAGCTGCTTTCGCTGAGTCACACGACCCTTAGCCTGAATACTATGGCGGCAGTGATTATGTCACATGTAGGCAGGTGTAACCCTGTAACCGCACTTTCAGGGTAGTCAAGGCCCAACACTTATTATACATTTGACTTTAATATAAATTTCTTCTGTGGTAATATGCGGTGGTCATGCTAGTCTCTTTAAAATTATGCAGGTTATTTATCTGTAATTTTCACTTTGGCATAGTTAATTACAATTTTTGTATTTGTCTGTGCTGGGGCTGCACGGCTGGACTAGGAAAGCACTCTGCTACTGAGCTGCATGTCCAGCCCCTGCAAGCTGTTTTAAAGAGGGCACTCGATCTGATTCTGGTAGTAGGGATGACGGCCGGGGAGGAGGAAGAATTCAAATGGTTATGAAAGGAATGTTTTGTGTCAATTTCTGAGACCACTGAAATGGTAACTTAAAATAAAAAGGAAAGCTTTCATAAACCTTCATTTCCTTTTTCATCTTTTTTGTGGAGGACCTCATGCTTGTCAGGCAGGCACTGCATTGCTGAGATAAATCCCTGGCTTTTTTTTTTTATTGGTACTGGGGATCGAACTCATGACTGAGTACATGCAGGCAGGTGCTTATGCCGCTGAGCTAAATCCCGAGCCCTCTTTTTTTTTTTTTTGAGACAGAGTCTAGTATGCATTTCAAGCTGGCCTTGAACTCACTTTGTAGCCCAGGTTGACCTCAGACTAATAGTGCTCCTCCCTCCTCAGCCTATGGAATGCTGGGATTGTAGGTGTATGCCAACATGCCAGGCTATTCCTGTTTTGAGACACAGTCTTGCTGTGTAGTTCAGGCTGGCCTCAAACTCACAATGATCCTCCTGCCTTAACCTCCTGAATGCTGGGATTACAGGTTTGTGCCACTACACCCAGCTTCACTTTTGTACTTTACCTTGAAGAAAGTGATCAGTAGGAAAAGGAAAATCAGTCACTGGGAATAAGCTCCATTTGTACACATTTTAAATTTCTCAGGTGTCCTCCAAAAGGACAAAGAACTTTTGTTTAAAAAAGTTTATATATATATATATATATATATATATATATATATATTTTTTTTTTTTTTTTTGCGGTACCAGGGATTAAATTCACGACCTCATGCTTGCCAGGCAGGCGCTTATGCCACTGAGCTAAATCCTCGGCTAAAAAAGTTTGTCTTTATGCTGAAAGTTAATTCACATTTTAAAAAATTCAAATGTTTGCTCTGGTAAAATAAATAAAGCACTAAAATGATAATACTGTACTTGCTCTCTGTTGAAATACTGCCATTTATTGTTTAAAATATTAGTATTTCTACTTTAAAATCCAAATTTAATTTCTTGAATCTTAACTCCCAACACTCATTACTTCTAGGGATTTTTAACGAGGTCAGATTTCTGCACTGTCTTTGAACTTGGAGTTGTGTTTCTGTGCCATGTCCTTCTCTATTTCTTTTGCTTTAAGCTCGACAAGGAGGACAGGGACGCGTTCCTGCTCATCATGGTTCTCCAGAGTTGAATGCGAGCTCTGGCCTGTTCCTGGAGCTGATTCAGGAGGAATACGTGTCCTTGGTTTTGCCGCTTACTGGCTGTAGGATCTGTGGCCACTCAGCCAGGGCCTGTGTCTCTGTGTGTAGGGTGATGACACCGACCCTACAGAGTATCTCAGTCTACCTGCATCTCAGGTGGCTGTGGGGTCTTTTCCATGTGTTGTTGCTTCTCTATGCCCTGCTTGTCTCAAGTTTGCCTTAACTCTTAGGCCTCCAACCTGGGCAGAACCCTAAGACCTACACAACCTTGTCAATCTGGAGTGTCATAAACAACCCATAAATCAATGCCCAGAACGCAATACTAGTTATTATTTTTGCTAGTACTACTGATTTTCACTATCTGATAGAAGAAACAATTTAGATACCCAAATATCAAGCTACAAATAAGGTAATGCTTTTTTTTTTTTTTTTTTTTGGTATTGGATTGAACTCCCAACCTCATGCTTGCCAGGCAGGTGCTTATGATTCTGAGCTAAATCCCCGGCCAAATAAGGTAATGCTATGAAACAGATAAAAAAAATTGTATGACATTTAATAAAGTTCATTTCTATTCTTTTTTTTTTTTTGGTACTGAGAATTGAACTCAGGACTTTGTGCTTGCCAGGAAGGTGCTTGTGCCACTGAGCTATATCCCCAGCCTGAAAGTTAATTTCTAAAAGGCCAAGAAAAGTTGCCTAAGAAGGAACTTTTATCTCAGGATTGATCCCAGGTGAAAGATGGATCTATAAGTAGAGGACAGGGATGGAAAGAACACTCCAGGAATGAACAGACATAACCTAACTTACTCAAGTGATGAGAATGTGGCCTCAACAGTACTGGGCAGGTCTTAAAGCTCTTGGTGAGTCCCCAACCTTGTTCTTCCCTGTGAACTTTCTAGATAATTCTCCTCTCCTTTATCTGAGAAACTCCTAACTCCGCTTTTTTGTTTTTGTGACACAGTCTTGATAGGTAGCCCAGGCTGGCCTTGAACTTGCGGCAATCCTCCTGTCTCAACCTCTGGAGTACCAAGATTATAGTGCTGCACCATCCCAGGCCTGTCTCTGCATTCTAGCAGAGACCAAGGGGCAAGACCTCTTTCAACTTACCAGAGGTAAAATATTTTATCTGTCCTTCAGCTCTTATGTCCTTATCCTCAATACTTAATTCATGACAAGTAATTTGAGTACAGTATTTACTGACAACCAAGCCTAATAAAATGTACTCATAAAAAAGAACACTATTTTTCTAAAAACCAGAACTGGATTCCTTAATCTGGTGAATACAACACAGTGTGACTAATTCCCTCACAGGCAAACACCCCACAGAGCAGCCCGAACGGGGCCCCCTGGCTTTACCTTGAGCTCCGCGGGCTTCTTCTCTTCGGAGGACTTGCAGCGGGTGACTTCCTGCAGCTTCTGCTCCAGCGGCTCCAGGCACTTCTGCAGCTTCTCCTGAGGTGATGGTGACGGGGAGTGGAAGAGGTGAGGTGTGAGATGGCCGGTAAGTCTGTTGCTCAGAGGTTGTTATTACCATTTTTGTAGCACTGGGGATGGGACCAGGCATCCTAGGCAGGTGCTCTACCATTAACTTTGTCTCCAACTTCAATTCATTGTTTGAACCATTCATTTCCATCCTACCCAGTCTTCTACCCTGTGATCTAACCCCTTCCTCGCTTCTCTATTAAGCTGGGGTGTCGGCTTCCTCCTCCCCACTACGAGCTCCCCTGCTCACTGACTTCCTCCTTTTGAATCTGATAGCTGTCAAGCTGTCCCCAGCTCTACCCATTTCTCACATGGAACCGTCAAAACTCCGCCACAACCAGTTTCTGGTGGCAATGCTAGAACCCATAGCCTTGTTCACGTGAAGCACATGCTCTTCCACTGAGCTACAGCCCAAAACTTTTTATACCCTTATGTTATATTCTTCTTTAAAGACATCACATCCAACTCTCACCATATATAAATAAAATGCAAACTTGATTCCTCATATAGTAAGTTACCTTAAACCTTACTTTGAGATTTTGTTAATATAATTGAACAGAGCATATGATAAACTTAAACTTCCCAGCTTCTATTACTCAGGCATTTATGCAGTGTCCCAGCAGTAAGTTAAGCCAAATGCCCCATCACCCTTTATCTGAGGAAGATGCAAACAACCAATGGGTCCTGATTGGTCTAGCGGGAACAGCCTGAGGTGGTGTTGTCTGTTCTAGTACGGTACCAGTGGGAAAACAAGCAACAGCTCTAGCAGGGAGATGGAATAAAAAGCCTTAATACTTTTCAGTTCTTCCCAAGTTTGATCTTCTTTATATGGATTCCTTCAATTCCTTCTTTTATGAAACATGATCTATTCTAAGACCACACAGACCAACATCACCCATAAGATTCAAACATGTTGCAAAAATTCTGCCCCCCATACAGAGGACAACTGACCAGCAGGACTGAGCACTGAGCATCCCTCTACATGCTGTGGAACTACAGAATGAGGTCCAAATGGCCTTGCCCTCAGGAACTTGAACCCCTCAGCCCAGGGTGCATGCCACACCACGGCTCATCACTCCTTCCTCCTTTGGCATCACATGTCCAGTTGCCCACCTTGTATTCCTGGGTCGCATCATCCAGTGGCACAACTGTGTGGGCCCGGTGGGTGTGGGAAATGGCACAGATCAAACACACAGCTTCCTGGTCCTCATAGCAGAAGAGGCTGAGTGCCTCGTGGTGCTGGGAGCAGAGGCTCTCATCCCGTATCTTCCTCTTGACGGCCTGCAGCTGCTTGGCAATTTCCACCATGCTGCCCAGTTGCCGGTTGGGTCTGAGGCTTCGGTAGCGGGATGTCTTCCGACAGACGGGACAAGGGAAATCCCTCTCCAGATCCTCCCACCAGCGCGTGATGCAAGCTTTGCAGAAGTTGTGTCCACACTCAATGATGACAGGCTCCTTCAGGTACTCCAGGCACACTGAGCAGCTGGCCTCCACCTGCAAGTTCTCCAGAGCTGCAGCTGTGGAGGCTGCAGAGGCTCCAGCCTCTAACAGGCTTGTCTCTTCCATTATTCACTTCAGAGTGGGGAAGGAGACAGAGAAAGGAAAAGTATTAGTGGTAGGCTGACATTTGCCCCCATGTTAAAGATTAACTCCAGATCTGGCCCAACTTCCTATTTTCCACCTTTTCTTCCACTAAATTCATCGTTGTTACTCCATTTTTCAAACTTAGGACTTCCCACCATCAGCCCCCTTTATTTTTCCTTCAGCAAAATGACACACAGCCCTCGGTCTCTTCTTTCTTCTGCTTGCTTTATTAGAAACAGAGTCTTCCTCTGGCTCTAGCCTTCTCCTGGCCCAGGCTCATTTCACTTCTTACATCCATTGGTTCTAGGCCATTGTATCCTACTTTCACATATTTTAAAAAATAATAAAAACAGTGTGGGAAGTGAGATATGCCACTTTAAGCAAGTATGGATTCCTTAAAGTCTAATGTCACAGAAGAGATGATTACAGCCAATTAGAACCTAAGCTTGATTCTCTGCTACTCCTTTCTCTCAGAGAATAATACATTCAATGAGTCAGGGAGAGGTAACAATCTCTTCTCTGGAAAATCTGAATGCTTTGCACACCTCATTTGTACTTGTGTGTATCTGGACAGTTGGAATTGCTCAACACTGATAAACACACAGCAATTGTGCTAAAGAGCACACTACTAAGCCTAATGACTTTCTGGAGAGCACTGACAAGTCTGCTTATTCTAAATATTCAGCAAGGACTGGAGTCTTTCAAAATAGCTGCTGAAAACTAATTCCTTTGGACATACTGTGTCTCTAACAGGTTCAGGAGTGGTTGGGAATTGAAAGAAAATAGGCAATCTCCCTCAGGTGAAGCCTCAGACTTTGATACTGGACTGATTTATAACAGAGAAGGCTGCTCTCTCCACTCCATCCTGAAAATACCAATACTTTAATCCAGGAATAAGTAGGTTTCCCTATTCTCATATTCACTTCTGCTTCCCCTGGCAAGGGGACCGGACCACAGGAAGGCTGGTAGGTCTATGCATTGACAGAGAACTGGCCCCGCGATGAGCTGGGGAACGATGACTATCCCTGTGCATTGGTGGTACTGTGGAAATGTTGAATTTGGAGTAGGAAGTGGTAAATTATTTGGGCCTGAGCTTCTTCCCTCACTATCTGGGAAGAAGTGCGGTCAGATGATTTGCCTCTCCCATGTGAACCCCGCTTTGACTGGCGCCTCGGTCCCTTTCCCAGTCTCGTAGGCTTCGGCGGCCTCCTCGTCCGGGATGCTCTAAACGGTGCGAACATCTAAGGACCAGGATGGGTCTGGAGTGGCACAAAGGTGGCGCGGGGAGAAGTGGGGCGGCTCCGTGCAGAACGGCGCGAACGGCCGGTCAAGTTGAGGCCGGGGAGCTCGGGCTCGGTCCTGCCTCTCCCTCAGTTCCCGTCTCTGGAGGGCGAACTTCGGGGCGTCTCGTTTCACCTCCATCACCGCTCAGGTTCCACCCTTCCGGAGGGTCCGCGCGGCGCCGCCCGCGCCGTCGTCCCACCGTGGCCCGGCCGGGACGCGGGAGGAAGCGAGGGCCGGCGCGGGGCGGACAGGGCGCGAAGGCGGGGCGCAGGCGGCCGCTCTCCGCGACGCGGCCCGGCGGCGGGGTAGCCAAGCAACGCGGACGCGCTGACGTCGCCGGGGCGCCCGTGTCCTCGGGCCGCGCGAGGGGCGCGCTGCGTGCGGGCGGCGGCGGCGGGCGCGGCGGGGAACGGACGGCGGCCCGGGGCGGCGGCGGGGACCTACCTTCCCGGCCGCGGTCGGAGCGGCTCGGCCGCGGCGCTGCCCGCTCCTCCTCCTCCTGCTCCGCGCCCCCGCCCGCCCGCGGCGCGACACACAATGCGCCGGAAGCGGAAGCCGCGCCGCGCAGCCCGGGCGACGGCACTGGCGGGGCCTGGCGAGTCCGCCGCCTCGGAGGCTGAGGGAGGCAGAGACGGCCGAGGCGGAGACGGCGGTGGCAGCGGGCAGTGCGGGTCAGGCGCGCGTCAGGTCGCGGCGGGGCAGGTGGCCGAGGCGCCGGCGTCCGGGGGACTCGAGCGCTCCGCTGGGGTCGCGCGCCGCGCATGCGGCGCCGAAGCCCATCGCCGGTGGGCGCGGGACGGACGGAGGTCGCGTTGAGGGCCGGCGGCGGCAGCGGGCGTGCGCTTCCAGCCGCTTTCCCTGTCCCCGGCGCCCGGCGCGGCGGCGGCGGCGGCCAATTACGTGGCGGCCCGGAGCACCCGCCGCACGTCACTTCCGACTCTCGAAGCCGGCGTCTCGCGTCCACGGCCGTGGTCGGCGCTCCCCGCGCTGCGTCCGGGGCGGCCGCGTGCACCGCTTACTCGCGCCCGGAGTCCGGAGCCTGCGGCGCTGGTGCACGGCTGCACTACCCCTGGGTGGAGCCAGGCCCCGCCGTGCTCGCCGGGAGCTGCGATTTAAGTGTCTCGGCAAGAGGAGAGGCGCTCGGGGTGCACAGAATGGGGACCCCGCGCGATTGCATTCTGGGTCACCTTCCCGGTCTGCTCTCCTGCTTCTGGGAGGTTTGCGGCTCCTAGCTTTTGGAGGAAGGCCGTGCAGCTGCTGGTGTGGCCCCGGAGGAGTTGATGTTGGTGGGGTGAGTGTGTGTGTGTGTCACTGCCGCGTCAAAAGCTTGCCTCGTCCTACCCGCGTCGGCACTGGGCGTGCAGCAACGTTGAATGAAGTGAGCAAATGTCAGTGTGTCGTCCTTTTATGTCTGTGTTCGCGAGAGCGAAGTTGGGAGTGGGGGTAGAACGACGAGAGGATGAAGGAAGTAGAAGACAGAGACAGAAAGCTGCGGTCAGGTGAAGCCCTTCTCCGGATAGGAAGAAGAGACTGCTCAACCACTGCAGTGTGTTTACGCACTTATCACCCACGCCGCTTTGCTGAACTAGCACGCTTCTTCCACCTTTTGTTCTCCCCTGTTCTTGGGGCTGGAACACTGTTCCCCTCCTGCACCCCATACCTTCAGGGAGTGTCTCAGGTGCTCCTGTACGGGCACTTGTGCTTTTGGCTCCACACATGTGAACTATCACTAGCTCAGCGGCTCCCAACACTTTTTCTAGAGGAAGGGGTTGGAGTCTATTTTGTGAGTCTATTTACAAATTGTGCAGTGTTTAATTTTGCATCCTGGGAGCCAGAAACTATTTGCTTGCATAAAACACAGATGACCAATGTTTAGGGTCAGATTTGCTAATTATGATAGTCTTGTTTATTTCCTGTTTTTAATGTTCCTTGGCTTTTGTTCACTTTTTCTTGCTAGCCAACAACTGGGAGGTTAAACTTGAGAAAACTACAGATACAGTGTTAACTTTGTTCCCACTCACTGCTAGTGGCCATTAGTGTTTGTTACATAGTTCACGGGACTCTCCATTCTAAGGTGAGGTAGTTTGAAAGCTGCTAACATCCTCTTTAGACTATGGAAGCAGGGTAGTGCTGGTGAAATTTGCTCCTGCTTTTGATTTGTTAGTTTTGTAGCGTTTAAGATGTCTTAAATGCTCCTGTCTTGCTTTCTGCTTATAGATGATCAGGAAGGTCATTTAAGAAATTACTAGGAGGAAATACATTTTTAATGACCATTAAGAATGTGCTAGCCTGAAAATTAATAGATTATTAAGGGAAATTTGTATTTTCTGTGGAAGGAAAAGGGGAAGAATGTTTAGGTAAAATTATAAAATTACGAAGAGCATAGCGATATTGCTGTAAGTACCAAGCTTGTGGTCTCAACATTGAGGAATGAAGTCATGAACCAGAAGGGGAAGTTAGAGTTTTTATTAGAAAGAAGAACAGTTACTGGCCTTCCCGGCAGGTCCTCATAACCCTCTATCCAGAGCCGTTCAGAGATAAGCGGAGCACAGGAATTGTTCAGTTTAGTGACCTCCTGTCAGAGGTGGCTGTGTAGATTTAAAATGCCCAATTGAAACTCAGGCTGTCTAGCCTGTTTATTTGTATTTTAATTTCCTCAGAACTTGGGACCTTAATAGGCAGTGGCTGCACCTCTCTTCCGAAGGGGCTGGGCTGCCTTCCTGGTTGCCTGAGGAAGTTCAACCTTGATTTTAAATCCTAGTTCTGTCCTTTTTATGTTAATTATCGATATATTTGGTCCCCAACTCTGTCTGAGGCCCTTCCTCTAGCTAGGAGCTTACTAGCTGCTTCACTCATAAGCTAACTAAATAAGCTGTTTTTTACAGTAAGACAGAGAGTAGCGATTTTTCCTATGAAGAGCTAGAGAGCTTGTCTTTTTAATGTTGCAACCCATTTTCAACCCAGTCTTTATAGTGTGAAGACATCACTGAGTAGTAGGAATGAATGAGGATGGTTGTATTTCATTTGAGCTTTATTTATGGTGTTTTATTTATTTATTTTTGTGTGTCATGAAATGTTGTCCTTTGAGCCCTCCTCAGTCATTTAAAAAAGTTAAAACTAGTTTAGCTTTTAAGCCATAATGTAGATGTAGAGAGTGGACCAGTTTGCTGACCTCTGAACAATAGTGTGTTTCAAAGAAAAATAATTGGAAAAGAGAGTAATCCCAGCCCTAAGGGAGGCTGAGGCAGCAGGATCACAAGTTCAGCCCAGCTTTCCAATCTTAGCAAGAGCCCATCTCAAAATTTAAACTAAGTTGGAGGTAGGTGGCTGGAGATGTAGCTCAGTGTGAAGGCCATGGACTCAACCTCCAGTACCACTAAAAGCAAAACAACCCCCCCCATTAGCACAGTGCTATGATCTATTATTTTTGTATTTAATACAAAAAATAATAAAGATGATGTAATGGAAGTGGTAGATGTCACATGTGCTGAGTTTGTGTTCCTGAAGTCAAAGAATGAATTCTGAGGAACAAGAGTATGAAAACCTATTGGAGACTAGGAACAGGGAATAGGAATAGCTCCTGAGAGATAGGAGTCCCAAGTGGGTTGCCAGTGAACACACTTCTCAAAGGAAGTTTTACAGAGCAAAATCACAAGGGAGGTACAACATGGGTCAAAGTTAAGATTAACCAATAAGATAACAAAAATAGTCGCTGAAGTAGTATTGATCTAGTGGTAGCCAGGGCATATGGATGGCATCATTAACCTTGGTTGATAATCTGGTCTTGTCTTTAGTCTTGGTGGGAGATAATGGGATGTCTGAAAGGGATGATACCAATGATCTCAAGCTTCCCTTTATGCCAAGGGAAGTGTAAATCTGGCCATTGGGACCTTACTCTTCAGATGCCTCAGCCATAGTCTCCATGCATCCTCTGCACTGACTTCCTTCAGAGCCTAGCCCCGTTTGACTACCTACAATGTTTCCTCCTAATTTAGCTGTCTATGATAGAGAGGGGATTTTGAGATCCTACCACAAGTTTGTTATATTGTTCTTTGAAACTTGATATGCTGGGTTTATAAATGTGTTAGGATATAAGTGTGGAAAGTAGTGTGTTCAGTTAGCTTATGACTAAGGCAGCTAGCTAGGAAAGGGCCTGAGTTAGAGGTGAGTGATCAGCCATGTTGACAAGAATCAAGAATAGATAGCCAGCCAGGACCTAGGACCAAGAAAGAACTTGCTCAGGCAATATAAGATGCATCCCATACTAAGCTGAGTTTTGAGGATTTAAATGCAGTGAACTTCCTCAGTGCACGAGAAATGCAGCGTGCTCCTTACTAAGCTCCTGAGTTCTGAGATTATTAAAATACAAGCAACCAAATTTTTTTCTCTGACATCCCAGTTTCTTTTAAGCCTTATGTGTTGAAGTGGGTTAAAAGCCTGAGTCCCAAAGGATGATTTTAAATCCACAGAGCTGCCCTATCGTAGGAGCCCACTAAACAACTGAGCAGCTCCTGTGCTCTGTTCATCTATTAATTAGCTCTGGTTCCAGGGGCCATTTGGCCACCACTCCACTTGGGACCCCTCCTGGAAGCCCAGGAATGATTCTTATTTCCAGTAAAATTCACCATACCTCTTTTGGTTTGTGACCTCGTTCCTCAACATTTTTAGTACTATGAGCTCAGTGCATATGGTGATAGAACTATATTTTAAATAAGATTAATCCTTGTTTCAGAAGGGTCTGAGGTTCATTCAGGAAAGATGGACTAACACTGAGTTTTGATTTATACCAAGAGATTTCCAATGTAAGAATGTGAAAAAATGAATGTAGTAATCTAAGGAAAGGTAATTCTTAAAAAAAATTGAGTACACATTTTAAATAATGTTTTAAAAAATAAAATACTGTTCTTAGCAGGATGTGGTGGTGTACACCTATAATCCCAGCATTTTGGAGGCTGTGTTTTGGTTAGGTTACTTTTTTCAATGCTGAGACAAAATACTTGACACCCAAAATGAAGGAAGGAAAGTTTTATTTAGCTTATAGTTTTTGGAATTTTTTGTCCATACTCAGCTGGTTCCAAGGCAGAGTGGCATGGCTAAAGGGCAAGTGTTCATGGTAACCACAAGCAATAAGAGCAAAAAGGGAAAAGGGCCTCCTTCTCTCCTTTAAATTGTATGCAAGCTACCCGCCCCTGGCAAGTGCAGCACTCATACTGCCAATCCCAGTGCTAAAAAATGAGCCAGTTACAAATGCTAGATTTATTTGCCTCTATGAGTGCATGAAGCTTTTGGGGGGGGGCATCCAAACACAAACCGTAACATTCCACCCATCACCCCCAAACACTCATGCATATCCTTTATGCAGAGGCATCTCCAACAGTTGCCAAAGTCCTAACAGTTTCAGCATTGCTGAAAAGTCCAACTCCCAAGTCTCCTCTGAGCTCTAAGGCAAAGTCTTAGCTGTACCTCCTGTACAAATCAAAACAAAGTTAAATACTTCCAATGTTCAGTGGCACAAGACCAGTGTTACCATTCCAAAGGGTACAAACAGGATACAAAGAAATGGGACCAAATCCAGCAGGGCAAACTAAGTCCTGGAGTTCCACATTCAGCATCTGAAGCAATCTGGTTGTGAGCTCCAAAAGGCTTGAGTGACTCCACCCCCATGGCACTTCTGGTGTTTGTAGCTCCCATGACTTCTCTTGGGCTGGCTTTGCTCCCTCCTTGCAGGTTTCCTTAGACACTCTATGCTCCTGGCTTTTCCAAACTTTGGTTCCTCCATTGACCTTTGGCTTCACACAGCTTCACACACTGTCCTCTCAGATACAATGCCTGGCCTCCCAGGCCTTCTGAAATTGGGGTAGAAGCCTTTTTAACCTCAGAGCTCATGCAGTCTGCATGCACCTAAAACCAGCACCACATGGATGATGCTGAGGTCTGCTGCCAGTTGGAGAGCAATGGCCAGGCTTTGCTCTCTAGAGATCAAGTACCTGGATTGCTGGGTATTCTGAATCCAGTTCTGAAGAACAAATTTTGTGTCACTGCCACTTTGGAACCTGGTATGGCTGCTGCCATTCTGGAACATGGCACTCTGGCTTTCTCCTCAAAGCAAAGTTACTTCTGTAGTTTTGAGGCTACAAAGCATGGGGACCCACCACTGCTTGTGATGCCTGAAGGCCATCTTTTCTATTCGCCTGTTACTTCTCAACAGTAGAGATCTCAGCTCTATCTTTGCAGTCCATAGCTTTATAGGAAATTTTCCCCTGGCCAAACTCACAACATTTCAAATGAACCTGCTGGGCTCTTTACTTTTTATTTGCAACATGAATCTGACTAAAAGCCCCCAACAATAGTCATGCCACAGCCTCAAATTTGACTGCTTTGAAATTTTTTCTGCCAGATTAATTAGTCCACCATCCATAGTCTCAGGTAAAGCCTCTGGACTGAGCAAAATGCAGACAAACTTTGTGCCAAGTCATAACACACATTGGAGTCCAACAACCAATGCAGCATTTCCTAGCAAAAACTTAAGCCTGATCTTTACTAGTTTTCTGGTCTTCTGAGCTCTGACTCCCATACAGAACGACCTAAGCTGTTCCAGCTCTGTGCTTTCAGGTGACATCTCTGAACCTTTCCAGACTTCCCACAAACCATTTCCAAAGGCTCTTGAACCATGTGGTCAGTCAGCTATAGTCACATCAGTGACTCTATTGGTACCAAATTTTGGTTACTTCTCTCTCATTGCTGAGGTAAAATACTTGGCACCCAAAATGAAGGAAGGAAAGGTTTGTTTAGCTTACAGTTTTTGGAGGTTTCAGTCCATACTCAGCTGTCTCCAAGGCAGGGTGTCATGGCAAAAGGGCAACTGTTCATGGTGGCCGCAAGCAATGAGCAAAAAGGGCAAAAGGAAGAAAGGCCTCCTTCCCTCCCTTGTATTGTATGCCGGCTGCCTGCCCTGGGTGGGTGCAGCACTCACACTGCCAATCCCAGTGCCAGACAATGAACCAGTCACAAATACAAATTCATCCCACCTCCAAGACTGTATGAGGCTTTGTGAGGGGGCACCCAAGAACAGCACCACACTGAGGCAGGAGGATTGCCACCAGTTTGAGGCCAGCCTGGGCTACATAGTGGGACCCTGTCTCAAAAACACAAAAAAATTTGGGTGGGAGGGCGAGGAATACAAAGGAAAACCAGGGGGGCGGGTCCTGCTGGAATCTAACGGTATCCACAGAACATTCTGCTAAGAACCTGTAAGTCAGTTTGGAGAGAATCCTCAGCTAAGCAAAATTGTGCCTTCTGATCTATGACCGTGTGCACCTCACTTTATTTGGCTTTCCTTGATTTTCCCCCATCTCTTTTTTAACAGTTTCAGTCTACAAATACTACACATACTTTATCAGTCTTTCTTAAAAAATTTTTTTTTCTGTTTGCTCATCATCAGTAAATAGAAATGCAGTTGAATTTTACTTGTTGGCCTTTGTTTTGTAATATGATAAACTCACATACTCCAATAGCTTTTTTAGTAGATTCTGTGAGATTTTCTCTGCAGGGAATTGAATTTTCTCCTTTCCAGTCTGGGTGGCTGGTGCTTCTTTCTCCTTGGCTGTTTGAACTGTACCCTAATACAGTGTTGAGCTGGGTGGGGTGGTTAAGAGGAGGAGGCATTGTTGCCTGTCCTTGGCCCTGGGATGGGACGAAGCTTCAGACTTTTTTTTTTTGTAGATTTATCTGGTATAGAAAGTTCCTTTCTAGTTTGCTGACAAGCTTTAAAATGAGTATTTTGTCAAATGCTCTTTATGCATATCAGTTGATGTAAACATGACTTTCTCTTTAAAGCAGTATTGATTAGCTTCAAGGGTTGAACTGCTCTGATTTTGAAAGATAAGCCCTGCTTAGTCGTGAGTATCCCTTTCATAACTTGCTAGGGTTTATGTTCACACCTCCACCTTTCCCATGCTACGGATTGAATCCAAGGCGTTTGCCCAGGGATACATCCCCAGCTCTTTTGAGATAGGGTCTTGCTAAGTTGCTACATTGCCGGGGGGTAGGTTCCAACTTGCCATCCTCCTGCCTCAGCCTCTCAGAGTGCTGGGATTATACGCATGTGCCACCTTGCCTGCATCTTGCAAAGTTTTAGTTCAGAACTTTTCATTTGTGTTCATGGAGAGATATTGGTCGGCAGGGTTTTCTTGTAATGTGCAGCTTTGAGTCAGGATAATGCTGATCTTACAGTTTGTTGGGAAATAGCTCTCCGTTCTGTTTTCTGGAAGAGTGTATGTAGAATTGGTATTGTTTTTGCCGTAGATTTTAGGGTTCATGGGAACCCGTGTTGCTTAGCTGATCAGTGTAGGGGCAGCATTTCGCGCTGTGACAGCACCGCCCCTCTGCAGTCCTAACTTCCAGCAATGGCAGGATCCTCTCTGGTCTCTGCTGTGTGCCCTGTGTTTCCAGAGTGCGCTGTGGAGTGTGCAGAAGACTTGGGCAGGTGTGAAGCTTCACCTCCACGCAGCCCCTGGCAGTTCACTGTTGAGCTCTGTGACTTCCTGTCCCGGTTTGCCTCCCTGTCTGCTCCCCTCTGGTGAGTGATGTGCACATCCCATCTCTGGGTCTTGTCTGTTTTTTAAAAATTATTTTCCCAGCTACTTGGGTAGTTTTCTGTGAAACTTAAGAAAAGTTGGGGTTTTCTCAATTATTTGTCTTTTTCTCCTTGTCAGTAAGAGCAGTGCCCTTACTGCTTTCTGTGTGCTCAGTGGAAGCCGGGAGTCCAAACCAAATGTTTTGGTCTTCAACCATGGATGGATATGAGCTTTCTCAGTGAAGGAATTCATTTTATGGAAATGGATATTTTCAGAGTTTGAGTATCTTAACATTCCAAAACATGGGGACAGTGTGGAGTTGTTTATTTTGAGATAGGGTCTTGCTATGTAGCTCAGGCTGGCCTCAAACTTGTGGCCACCCTCCTGCCTTAGCCTCCCGAGTGCTGGGATTATAAGCATGTGCCACTGTGCCTGGTGTGTGGAGTTCTTTAACATTGTGGCTTTTATTATTTATGTAGCCTAAAGCTTCACTGTCATGAGTTAGACATTGCTTGGGTCAAGCCAGCCAGTTCTTTCAAGGTTCTTATAAGGACTGTATGTTATTTTAACTGTTGAAATTTTTGTTTTTTGGCTAGACAAGTCTTCTTTCTTCTGAACTACTCATGTCATGAGTTTGCACTAGATAGTCTCTAAATGAAGGGGTTTTCAGATGTCGTTTGCAAAATTTCCTGAGCCTGGGATGGGGGTGTGCCTACTGGTAATATGCACCATTGTAATGATGCCCTCTCCTCTAGTTGGCTTTCTGGTCCCAAGGGAGTTGCCAGGACACAGTTCCAGGGCAGTCTGCCTGCTGTGGCACTGCCCTATGGGGTAACCTTTGTACTGCTGAGAAGTTGTAAGGTTTAGTTTCCAGTAGCCTGGGATTATGATATCAAGTTTGGGACACAGGTTCTTATTTTGATGTTAGTAAATGTCCTTTGTTGGAACTTGGTGGTGGGTGAGGCAGCACTGTCAGGGCTTTGAATGTTCTAGGGAGAAGAGGAAAGTGCAATGGGAGAGCTGTGGTAGGAGGTAGTGAAGTGGTGCCGGGGAGAAGAACCATCAGTTCTCAAAGTTGGTGCCTCAGTTTTCATTTCCCACTCCTTGCTGACTGAATTGGGGGCTTGATGGTTAGCTGCTCTCTTATTTATGGTCCTTTGTGCAGCACAGATTAACTTACCCCGACAACTTAGCTTGCTTTTTCCTGGTTTTGGTTAATGAACTGCAGATTGTAGTGTGTGGTCATCTGGGGAAGATAGCCCGTCCTGTTTAGCTGCTAGCGTCTCCTGTCCTGAATGATCCTCATACCCGCAGCTTGGCCAGTCTTTAATCTGTCTTCTGCATTACAGAAGGAAAGACATCTAAAGAAAGAAAGAAGTCCCTGCCACTGTTGCTCAATGGCCTTTCATAACTGCTTTTTTGTCTACTCAAATATATCCCAATACAAGGTCTTTCCTCCTTCAGATTTAAGAGCCTCTACTTCCTGTGCCACAGCGATGATCAAGTTATCCCTAAATTTCCTTATTCCTGTTGGATCCAGCTGAAGCTTCAGATTTTCTCATTCTGGGTTCCAAGCAACCCCCACTGATTTGAATCGGCTTATACAGTGAAGCCTGTCTTGGTTTGTGTTTCTGAGGGGGAAAACAGGTTTAAACATGGATTTCAGCCCTTTCTACCCTGGGCATTCCCTGGTCACTGACTCAGTGGCTCTGGTCCAGCTGAGCATCACAGTTGCCAGTGGGCTCATTACAAAACCCCAGGCCTCTCCTCAAACCTGAGCCTCAAGGATTTGGCACAAGCGTTCGGGAGTGGCTTATTGAGTGGGTCTTAGAGCAGACACTGATGCCAGCCTAGGAATGCATCCTCGGTCTTGCTTCTGGAAACTCAAGCTGTAGACTAGCAG
Source organism: Hydrochoerus hydrochaeris (assembly GCA_004027455.1). Taxonomy (NCBI): domain Eukaryota; kingdom Metazoa; phylum Chordata; class Mammalia; order Rodentia; family Hydrochaeridae; genus Hydrochoerus; species Hydrochoerus hydrochaeris. Next base: position 17,728 of record PVLA01010196.1, on the reverse strand, counting down.
CACAGCACCGCCATATGACAAACACAGCCTTTCCTACCTGAGTCCATATCGTCTGTGTTACAGTGACGTCTAGGGGTCCCTTTGCACGGCAAGGCCTGAGACATCATGGTCTTCAAGCTGTCTAGATGCGTCCAGAACTTTGCAGGCTGTGGTCCTTGCTGTCTTTGTCTTCCACAGCCATCACCACTTTGGTGTCCTCATCAGTCTCAGGACTTAAACAGCATTTGTGTGATGTCACCTCCTAAGTCTCTAGCGTAGATACTTCTCCTAAATGTCCGGACACACATCAGCCTCCCTGCCAACCCATCCAGCTCACCTGCATTTCTGATGGATGTCGGGGGTCAGCAGCTCCCACCCCAAGCTGCTGTGTCCCCTATTCACGTGGTCCCCGCCTGAGTCTTCTGTCTCTGCTGGTCTCCCTCTTCCTGTTCCTGCAGTCTGAATCACGTGTGTGCTTCCTGCGTTCTCTTTGTCACGCTGCACACCAAGTTCATCTCCACAGTGGACTCAGCGCTCAGCCACTTCCGCTGCTTCCACTGTGCACAGCCCTGCGAAGGGACCAGGGCTGACTCTGCCCTCCAGTGTCCTCCCTGCTCGCCTGCTCCCTTCATCCCGGCTCTGTCTCCATCGCAGCAGCCGGGAGAGCCTTCAGAGAGAGGAGTTGTGCTTAAGCTGCCCATCAAAGAAAGAATCCTCCCAGGGTGGATTTTCATTATAGATACTTTGCTTTTTGAAAATTTTATTTTTATCTTATATGTATCTTATGTGATTTATTGAACAGTACATTTACCGTATGTTTTAAAATCACTGTATAAAAAAACAAAAAAACCCCACAATATAAAATCACTGTATGCTAACTTTAATCTTTTTGTCATTTTTAGGTTCAAATCAATTTCTTCACCTTCTGAATTACATTTTCTTCCTTTCATTGCACACCTGATGATTTTTTATTTGATACTGGACATTAGGACTTTCCCAGGTTAAGTGCCAGAAATGTTTAATACTGTTGGAGACTGTTGAGGCTGAGTACATGAGCAAGGCAGTGGCGTGGCCTGGGCATGGCTGAACTGAGAACAAGGAGGCACTCCAGGGGGCAAGATAGACCACAGCTAAGGCCACCTGGAGACTTTCTGGATAGTTTGCTTAATTAGCATCATCAGTTGCTCTGAGGGGTCCTTGAACCCCACCCAAGATCCTGTTCAGGTTTCCTCCATTGTCCACTCAACTCCTTGCTTGTTCTGATTAAATACGGGCTGCCCGGTGTCATTCTGTTGGCCAGTTAGCAGAGTTAACAAGCTCTGCCGAGGATTTTAGTCCTCCTGGAGCCCTGATGATCATGCGGCGTGTCTCATTCCTTTGTGCCTTTGCTATGCACCCTTTTGGGGTTTGGGGATCTAGGCACAGACCCCAATATCCTGGCACCTGAACAGGGACTCGACAGCGGAGATGTCTGCTGGAGGGGGTGACTCACCTTTGCTGTATTCCTGGGGTGAGACAGGGCCTCCGACGCAGGTCTACTGCATTTTACCTCATTTTCTTTGGAAAATCTCTTCATCAGGTAAGCCATGGGGAATTCCCTGTCTGAAGTGCAGCAGAAACATAAAGCAAACTGCTTTTCCTTCCCAGGAATGTGGGCCATGTCACCTCTGAGGATAGTGTGATGTCACTCTTGTTGGAAACTCGTGGTTGGTGCCTTTGGTATTCTGAGAGGGAGGTGTGCTCATTGTGGAGGATGGGAACAAGATAGGCAACTGCTGCGTGAGAAGCCTTGAGCTCCTGTCTGTGTCCTGCACACCTGGTTTCTTTGCCGGGGTGCTGTGACAACATTTGGCAGGTGGGCAGATGAAACACTGCATGGTTGGCTTCGGGGGTGCCACTTTTGCTGCTTCTACATCTCCCCCATATGTTTCTGCCTCCTTGCCGCTGCTGCCTGTAAAATCTCTGGGCGACTCCCCACCAGTCTTAACTCCCATGCAAAAGCTGGCCCAGGAAGCTAAACAACATGGGGAATTAATTGCTTGTCCTGTTTTGTGTCAACAAGGACAAGAGCCCCACTCTGAAAGTTTGCAGTACTCTGTGTTTAGAGAGTTAAAAAAGCTGTGAAGGAATATGAACTTAAAAGTACTTCGGTAATTGGCATTATTGAAAGTATCAGTTACAGTTAGGAAATGACCCCTTTCGATTGGAAAGCCTCAGTGTGTGCTATTGTTACTGCAATCCAATATCAGGTGTGGCTCCAAGAGTATAATTATGCTGCAGACACACAAGCCATAGATAATTTAAATCACAATATTCCTGTAGGAGCTACCGCACTATGGGATAAGGGAGCTTTTTCAGATATTCGCCAGCAAGTTCATTGCCACCCCCAAGCTTATCCTGAAATAGCTCAAATTGCTTTAAAAACTGGGAAAAGAATCCCTGAGACAGTGGATGCTCAAAGTTCACTTAGTGCTATTAAACAGGAGGCCACTAAATCTTTCCTTACCTTTATAGATTAAATAAAAATATTGAATGCCCAGTGGATAATATGGCAGCAGTGTCTATTTTGTTAAAGCAATTAGCATACGAAGCAATTAGCAAACCACGACTGCAAAAATGCTTTAAAAAATATTTATATGAAACCTGCTACAACCTTGAAAATGTCTGGTATGGTTTATAAGGTTCCTACTACTTTTCATAATCCTTTACTTCCTGGGACAGCTGGCCTAGTTCTTCCCTGCTCACATGCATCAGAAAGAGGCATTTTTGTGATTCCCGGTGTCATTGATGCTGACTATATTGGAATATTGTTGCTTTAATTGTGGTCTGTCTTACCCATTCAGCTAAATGCTTCTGAATCTGTAGCTCAACTAATTGTCTTGCCTTACATCTCCTCTAAAGCTTATGATGTTGCTTGTGAAAATGAAGGGTTTGGCTCTGCTGTGGTGGCTGCTGCTATTCCCTTGGGAGATGAATGTCCAAGCCCCTCTATTGACAGCATTTCCTTTTCAGGTTTGCTGGACACTGGAGCTGATGTTTCTGTTTTACCCTACTCACCTGGCAGTACTTTTATTTCCCATCGTCAATGCTATTTCCTCTCTTAGCGCTTGAGGAACTTGAGCATTTATACTCCTTGGAATTGGTTTAATTGATATTGTCTACCACCTACCAAGGCTGACTTTTCCTTTTTGCTGTCCTCTGCTGTTTCTCTTCAGGTCGCTTTGGCTGACTATGTTGGTTTTCTTTCTTTCCATATGCCCCATGATCCTTGTTTGTCCCTGTTTACCGTACTTCCCTTTTCTCTTCAAAATCGTTTGGTTCGTACTCCTTTAAAGGGGCCCTCACTGTCTTCACTGGAGGATCCCCCATCGTGGAGTTGTAACACACTTTTTGATAATACTTGGTGAAACACCTGTATTCTCTACTGCAGACCTCTGTTCAGCGTAGTGAGCTGTCTGCTGATATCCTTGCTTTGCAAGTTTTTTTATCCCAAGCCCTTAACTTACTGACTACAGGTACATAATGTTGTCCTGCACTTACCTTCTGCTGTTATCTCTCCCACAATAATCGATCCACACTTACTGTCTCCTTTTACATTTACAGGCTCTTTGTGCTCCTTGTGCCCCTTTTTCTCTTACATATACATAGTCATCAGCGCCTGCCTGGCTTTTACAACAAGGTAAAGCCATTGCTGGTCAAGCACTGCGTGTTCTCTACCCTCTTTTTGATAATGCTAAAGAAAGCCACAGCTTTTTTCACCAATCTGCTCATTCTTTGCATGAATTGTTTCATAGTCCACTCGGAAGCTGAAGCTATCATTTCTGCCAGTTCACGCTGTGCTGCCTCACCTCACTCTTTTCCCTCTGATGCTGTCAGCCCTCTTAGCCTCTGCTCCAGTGGCCTTTGGTGAACAGATGTCACACAGTTCCTCCCTTAAAACTGACAGTGGTCCAGCCTATACCTCATGGGCTTTTGCTTTCTTTTGTTCTACATGGCAAATTCGTCATGTAACTGGATCTCACTGGTCAGGCTATTGTTGAATGAGCTCATCATACACTCAAAACTCTTCTCTTTAAACCATTAAAGGGGAAAAATGCAGCCCCTGCACAGGCTTCTTCTATTCTATTGACAGTGCTATTTACTTTAAATCATTTGTCTTTCCCAACAAGGCTTTCTTATTCCCCGATTTAAATACATTTTCACCAGGTCTAACCTCTGACAAAGCCTTTTGTAGTCTACAAAACACCCCCAGACCCAGGCAGGCAGGGACTGGCACCCCTGCTGACCTGGGGAAGGGGGGGTGCCTCTGTGTTACCCCAACAGGCCCTGTGTGGATTCCCCCTCGTTGTGTTCGCCCTGGATGGAATGAGTTGGCACCACAGGCTGCAAACCTAACTCCACAGTTTCGCCTCTCCCTGAATCAAGCCCGGCCGCCTTGGATTCTTTTATACGAGATCTCTGCTAAGTGGCCTATAACATATCTGACTTGTCAATTTATAGTTGTAAATTCTAAATTTGCAAGAAGTTATTGTAGTTCAGTTTGGTTAAGGATGTGTTTGAGTGCACTCTGATTTTGTAAGACGTTTGTCAGTCTGTCCATGTATCTCTTGTCTGTTTGCCCAGTCTGTTTGTAAGCAGTTTCTGGGAGTTGCTGAGCTAGTGATTGAGCTAGTGTAAAGCAGAAGGAAAAAATGCCTGTACAGGAGTGCCCAAGTGGCATGGGGCACCTGGGAAACACCCTGAGGGCATGGCATGCTGGAGGCGAACAGGTGCTCCAGCACCAAGAGCATGGGGTGTGAGAAGCGAGCTGGTTTAGCATAGGGGTATGGTACAAGTACATAAGTGGCTCCTGGGGAACTTGGAGAGTTCTCATGGATCCCCAGCTGTGTGCTTGTTTCTGGGTTAGTTTGAATCTGTACAAATTGCCTGTCCATATTTGCCCATTTGCCTGCTTTGTGAACAGCTGTGACTTTTGAGCTCAATAATTTTTCTCTTTTTCCATTTTGGATTGTTTGATCAAAAGTTTGTTCAGGTTATAGATTTACAAAGCATGCTTTCACCTTGGTTACCAGCTGGTCCAAATGATGCAATAAGTGTAATATGTTGTTAGTTATCATGGACTTGAGAGTCTCGTTCTTTAGAAATGATATTATTAGGATGAATAAACAAAATCCTGTGGGGTTGGGGTTGTTGGACAGGACTCTGATTGATAAATAAGAAAGCAACTACCTGGAACATTTTTAACCAGTTCTTGTTGATTAATTGGAGGCTCCAATAATCTCCATGCCTTGTAGGAGGCACTCCAACTAAAAGTTATAAGATATATTATTGCTATGTATTCACTTTGGTCATTGTTCAAAAGAAACAATACAGTAACTTTTTTGATTTAAAAATGCCTGTGCAAAGGTTTCATACGGCTATGACAGTTGATTGCTATCAACTTCGTGATGTGTTGGATATATTCATGGCTCTGGGTGCATAGGTCTCCCAGGTTGTAAAACAGGGATTACTTAGGGTAAATAGACTTCTGTTTCATGTTCAGACCTCTGCTGGTACCAAAGACTTGTGAAATTCACATGCCACTAAAGATCAATAAGTTGGATAGAACTTTCTTGTGTATTAAGTAAGAGTGATTGACTGAAAGGGATATTTTATGTCAAAACAGAAATTTGGATTACTGTAAGTGTCATGATTGTCATGATATAGTGTGTGTGGTTTTGATTCCTGATTTACTGTGTAAAATATGTAACTGTTAACACTCTGTAGGTATTCAAATGTTAAAATATCCATGGATAGTAGAAGATAGCTTTCATTTAATGTTCTAAGATGCTTCAAGTTTAGACAAGTTACTAATGTTAAGCTTACTGCCTCTAATACACTGTATTGTTATCAATCTTTTCTTCTGGATGTTCAACAACTAAAGTTTAGACTCCAAAAATTAGAGGGATGGGCTAAAAGGATAGCAAATATTTTGGTCCCAGCCCTTCAAGGTCAGTGGGGACCCAGAACATAAAAGAACCTCTGCTTGCGTCATCCTAAGATACTTAGTCCCTGGTCTTCTGTTGAAGGAGATTATGAGATCACAGAGGAAAGTAACCTTTGATGTAAGGTGTGCCGAGGGAGAGTCACCAGGAGAAAAGTCTCCCAAGCTTTCACAGAAAGCAACTTGGTCAAGCAGTGGCCGTGACTCCTCCAGATGGTTGACAGTGACAGAAGAGCCGAGAGGTGCTATGCATGGTTCTGGGATAACTCCTGAGGGGAGCTAACTGACCTTGATGGGAAGTAAGAAGCTGGTTGTGTCTAATGCAGGTCTCAGCTTGGTCTTGAACCCTCTGCAGGAAAGTATGGCTTCTGGAGGTACAGCGCCATGTAAAATGTTAGCGGTGGGGAAGCTCGAGTCACTGACACCCTCTGGCAGTTGCCGGCTACGCTGGTCACTGACTGCTGTTCTGGATTGATGGACTGTGCGGAGTTTAAATTGTGGGAGCTCTGACAGCTTCTCCAGCCTCACTGGCCACCCATCCCACGTAACAACAAAAGCATACCGTAAATTTTCATCTTTTATTCCTGAGAAAAATTAAGTTATTCAGGACCTGTTTGACCCTTTTGGATCTGCCTTTTAATATTTGCTAGGCAAAGCCAGAATGTGTTTAATCCAAGGCTAGATACTCACTGATGTGGACACAGAGCCCTGCTGAGTACTGTATTCAATAGCCTGCAAAATGCACGGCTCTCAGTGTGGCCAGCAGGGACAGACAGTGTTTCTGGCTGTCGCCTTTGTTCCTGCCAGTCCTCCTTGCTTATCTTTACCTCCCTGTCTGTGTGTGCTGCTGAGCTGAAGACCCGAAGGGCCCTCTTCAGCCTTCTAGGACTTGTATTTTCAGTGACCTTCACCTGGCGTCATGTTCTGCCTCCAGCCGGGCAGCTGTGTCCCCTCGCTGCTGTGGGGCTGTGTAGGGCTTCTCCCTGCACGGTGTCCTGGAGACCGTCCGAGGAGGAAGTCACAGCTGTAGGCTTCACTGCCTGCCTTTGCTCCTCTCAGACGTTGCCGGCATGGTAATGCTTTTGTTTAGATACTATTTTTCATACATATCTGAATTTCTTTTCTTCTTTTTTTTTCCTTAGTTTTTCAAGACAGGCTCTCGCTTTTAGTGCAGCCGTCCTTGAACTCACTGTGTAGCCCAGGCTGGCCTCAAACATGTGGTAATGCTCCTGCCTCAGCCTCCTGAGTGCTGAGATTGCAAGTGTGTGCCACCACGCCTGGCTTGAATTTCTAATGCCTGATACAAGTGTAAGTCTGGTTCGTACTAATCTTTCATAAGTCCAAGTGAAAGTTACGAACTTTATTTTAAAATCAAACTCTTATTTTCTCTTCTGAAAACTAATTTTTTCAAACAAGCTTAGCCACTTTCAGTTTCTTACATTTACAGGCATTTTCAGGTTTTTCTTTACACTGATTGTATATTCTTTTGTGTTTTGTAATTCAAACGTTGAAGTTTTACTGATTTTTTTTTTTTTTTTTTAAGGCAGGTTCTTGCTGTGCAGTTCTGGCTAGCTTTAAACTTGCTATGTAGCCAGCCTGGACTTGAACTTACGTGATCCTCCTGCCTCAGCCTCTTGGATTGCAGGCTTGCGCCTCCACACCTGGCTCTAATGTTGAAGTTTTATGAGCATCTCTTTGCTATATCTGTTTTTGTGCTGGTTCTCAATCCTGTTGATGTTCTCCCATTTGTATTTAATTCATGCATTTTCCTCCTGTGAGATGCTTTTTTCCCTTTTATAATGAACTGTGTAAATTCTTCAGACAAGTTAAATACAGATTTCTATGAAAATTTTATTTCCTTCAAATTTTGGGTCAGTTTTACTCCTGGACAGTTATAAAATAAAATCGTGGTTTAATGTTATTTGGCTCAAAATGGTAAAGACACTCTGGGCAAGAAATATATTGCAGTGCTAGCTAGTGATTACAAGTTCTCAAAATCTTTTTTTTTTCTTGTCTTTTTGAGACAGGGTCTCGCAATGCAGTTCAGGCTGGCCTTGAGCTCACTTTGTAGCCCAGGCTGGTCTTGAACTCACAATGATCCTCCTGCCTCAGTCTTCCAAGTGCTGGGGTTACAGGCGTGAGCTACCATGCCTGGCTTCAAAATCTTTTGTTTGTTTGTTTGTTTGTTTCACTTTTTTGCTGACCCGAAGCAAATTTCCTAAGTACACTCTTGTGTCATGGTGTGCAGTGGATACTGTCATTACTCTGGTGGGGTAAATCTTTCTTTCCCGGGCTCATAGAGTGCCAGTGTCTCCTGTGTACTCCTTATCTGAGCAGTCTCTCAGGACCCTCTTCTGCTTGTTGGCTGTTGTTTGGATGCCCAGGGTCCCCCAGAGAAGGTGTCATGAGGGTGGTGCCCTTGGCAGGTGGTAACACCTTTGAGAGGTAGAAGGTCCTGGTGTGCTGTGTATGTGAGCTTTACGGGGATTGCGGGGCCCTGGAGTCCTCCTTGCACTCTTGTTTCCTGGCAGTGAGTGAGAAATGTGATTTTGCTCTGCCATGCATTCCAGTCATGGTGATGGGCTGCTTACTGTTGGGACCAAGCAGCAGGGCCAGTCAGCAGTGGACTGCAGCCTGTGAGACTGAGCCAGAATGAGGCTGGGTGGGAGGCAGAGCCACTTCCTTCCATAAAAGCTTTCGGTAACATTATCACAGTTGGATGCTGCACAGGGTTGGTTCTACTAATCAGATGACTGCATGCCAGCCTTTGGCCATGAGCCAGTGACAGAGGCTGGGGCTGTGCAGACCTGTTGGGCAAGGGTGGGACAAGAGGCAGTAATGACGCTCACTGTCAGGAGCAGCTGTGACAGCCGACCCTGTTGCAGGTTCCCTGTTCAGCTGCTGGGCATCAGTTTTACGTGTGCCAGCAGCAGGATCCCGTGCAGTTCTCAGACTTCCCAGGGTGAGGACCGGGAAAGGTGGCAAGAAGGTGAAGAAATAAAGACACAGAAAGCTGGGATCCTGGAGCCCTCTTTCTCCAGCTGGAAGGAGAGGAACTGCTCAGTCACTGTAGGGGTGTTTATGCATGTAGCGAGATAAAAGTTGCTTGACCCTCCCTTGCCTAGCGCCCCGCTGCTTGGGTTGCCCTGGGGCTTGGCATTCTCGGGCTGGAGCGGTTTATGTGGCTCACCCCAGGTGCTCTTTGTTCTCCACTGGCCTTGCTCCTGCCCTGCACGTGTGATCCTGTGATTGATCTCCAGCCTCAGCTGCTCTCAACAAGGGTAGGCAGATCTTTGGGACCCCACCTGGAGTGAGATTTCGGATTCTGTTCCTGGCTGTGTGGCCAGCCTCAAGCTTAGTTCTGTGCCTTTCTCCAAAATAAAATGAATCCCAGTACCCAGTATGTGTTTGTATATTCTTTTATGTTTAAGTTAGAAAAACTTGTATTCCATTGTTTTGTTCAGATTTCTTTTTATTTTTGGTACTGAGGATTGAACTCATGAACTTGTGCTTGCTGGGAAGGTGCTTATGCCACTGAGCTAAACCCTGAGCCCTTAGATTTCTTTTTAAATGACAAAATTTCATAACAAAATAGAGAATAACAATGGTTAATATACTGTGTGTCATGATCTTAAAAGAACAGCCAAAATCTAAAATGTTACTAAGAGTACAACTAATAGACAAAAATGGTATCTATTACATAGAAGAAACAAAAAGACAAAACTTTTTTTCCAATGAGACAAAGAAACTAGTAGTATAAATGAAACAAAATAGCAATTATCTTAAAATAGTTTTGAAATAACATGATTTGAGGAGTCATTTGAACTTTGTCCCACTTCCTATTTAAAACTGTTTTGTGCTGTCTGTACATGTGCATACATACTAAGTTTCTCGTGACATTTCATCTTGTGTGCCTGACTTAAACTTAACATTATATTCTCAAGTTGTATCTATTTCCCCTTGAAGTCGTCAAGTTTTCTTTTTTAATGGCAGAATAGTCTTCCATTGTGTACAAATACCACATTTTCTGAAGAATTGAAGTCATCATATTGCAGTCCACTGTTTATGGCAAGACGTGGGTAAGAATGAGCCAGGCAGTGGTTTCAGAGAGCAGTGTGTGGGATTTACATTATCCTTTAGCCACTTCCTGAGTCTTCTGTGTAGTTGCTTCCCCTGAAGAAGTGAGATTTATCTCCTGATGTTTCTCTCATGACTGACTCTGCCCTCCTCTCCCTAGGGAGGAAAAGGTTCCTTTGAGGGTGGCTTCAGGCAGTCTTCAGTGCTTCTGGACTCTGTGACTGCTGAGGTCAGCAGCTCCCATTTGGTTGAGCACCAGAATTACTGGCAGGCTGCTTACAAAACACTCGGGCCTCTTCCAGACCTCCTTTGCCAAAATTTGTGCAGTCTAGGAACCTTATGAGATAAACTTTACAGGAGACTGAGACACAGCTGGGAAATCATCTTGGTTACTTTTCTCTTGTTGCTGGGACGAAACCACCCAACACTAAAATGATGGAAGGCAAGGTTTGTTTAGCTCACTGTGGAGGTTTCAGTCCATAATCACCTGGCTCCAGGGCAGGGTGGCACATGGGCAACAGCACTTCAAGGCAGCAACCAGAGCAAAAGTGTTCCCCCAGCCAGGGATTTAGCTCACTGGCATAAGTGCATGCCTGGCAAGTGTGAGGCTGTGAGTTCGATCCCTGTTTAAAAAAAAAAAAAAAAGTAGAAGTGCTCCGCCTGTGCTAAGGGGGAGGAAGCTTCCCTTATATTGTCCACAGGCCACCCCTCAGTGGGGTGTGTAGCACCCACAAAATCTGTGCCCTCCTCTTTCACAGGATGAGGATATTTATCTTGGCTCCCTGCTGAGTCTTAGTTAAACTTCTAAGCTTCTCAAGTTGACACAGTGTATCAACTGTAACAGAAATCCTGGCCTGTGACCTGCAGACCAGCAGCAGTAGCACCTGCCTTACAGAGATCCTCATACTTGACCACACCTGCACATCAAGGTGATGTCCAGGTGATTTCAGAGATTCTGGAGCACAGGAAAGCCTGGGGCACCGTGGCGCCTGTGTGTTCAGGACGTGCTCGGGCCTTCCAGTCTACTGTGGTGTGTGGGCACCTCTGAATTCTTAAACTGGAGGGTCCTGGGCATAGGCCTTCACGTTCTCTCCTGTCCCAGTGCCAACCTGGCCGCCTCATCACATTTCTGGTGCAGCCCTCAGCTCAGCATCTCCTGCCCCAGCTCCGACAGCCCTGCTCACATATACCCTGCCTGTGCCTCCCCTTCCTTGGTGATGGCAACTCCATCCCATCGCACTGCTGCGAAGTGTGGTGACCCTTTTCCTCTCTATCCTACCTCAGATTTCTTCCAGTAGGAAGTGCCACGAAGTTTCTTAGCACTGTGTGTAGAACCCAGTCACCTTGACTGTTCCATGAATGTGCCTAGGTGAAGGCACTGGCTTCTGCAGCCTGGAGGACAGATTAGCCATCCCTACCATCACACTAGTCCTTCCTTCCCAATTCCAAGGTCAGCCGCCAGCGCAATCCTTTAAAAAGAGAAGGTGTAACCATGTCTGCTCAGAGCCGCCTAACGCCAAGTACAAATGCAGCATCCTCGTGCCCTACAAGATCTGGCGGCTCTTCTCTCAGTGGCAGCCCTGGGCATCCCATTTCCTCAGTGTCTCCAGAACACACAAATGGGACCCTGTCCTAGTGCACTGGCATTGAAGATCAGTCTCTCTACTTGGAAAAAGTCTTCTCTAGATATCTTCATGACAAATCCACTCCCGCCCCTCAAAGACTGCTTCCTACTGAGGTCTACACTCACTGCCATAGTAAAATGGGCTTCTCGTCTGCCCCCAGTTGCCCACCTCTGGATTCACCTTTGCCAGAGCACTAACCACCTCCTTCCTGAATGCCAACTGTGAGGACAGTATCATCTGCTTTTTCCTGTTGGGCATTCCCCAAGGGTGGGATTTTATCTGTATTTCACTTACCCATGTATCCTAGATGCAAGCACAAGTGTGTCATAAAGTGAGTGTACAAATGTGGGCATATCTGGGAGAATAGTGTGGGTTCAGTTCTAGATTGTTGCCGTAAAGAGAATATCACAATAAACTGAGTCACATTTTTTGGTTTATTATGTTTCAAATGTGTGTGTATACTATTACTGTAGTCTGTGAAGTGTGCAATAGCTTTATGTCTAAAAAAATACACTTTTAATAAACAGTACTTTATTGCTGACAATCGCCAGAGCCGTTAGTGAGCTGTGATACCACTGTTGAGAGCAGGAGTTCCTAGCACTGTGCATAGAACCAGTCACCTTGGCTGTTCCATGAACGTGTTGTCACCAGCCCTTTGTTGTGGCAGGTGCTGAAGGTAGGGTGTTGGGAGCATTTTAAAAAAAGAAGACAGTGGGGAAGTTTGCTACCCCATCTAACTCTTCCTTTCACAAAATATTTCCCTGCAGTCTCTGGTTGATCACATTTTGTCCACAGAGAACTCTCAAAATTGGAGTAAGTCCTCCAACTCCAAAGTTTTTTTTTTTTTTTTTTCAAAAAGCATTATGTGATGTCCCATTTTTCTTTAAATAGTACATCTTTACTACAAGGAAATTCTGTCTCCAGAAGCCACTTTCTTTATCTGTCAGAAGCAATTCCTCATGTGCTGACGTTTTATCCTGACCCGGCGGCAGCAAGTCAGGCGTGCCTTCAGCCCTGTGTGTAATTCCAGTCCTCTTGCTGATCTTCCACATACGCAGTTGCTTCCTCCACTGATGTCACAGATACCTCAGTGTCATCCATCTGGATTAAGTTGACATCTAAAATCCTAGTGATCAGGGCTGGGGATTTAGCTCAGTGGCATAAGCACCTGCCTTGCAAGCCTGTAGTCATGAGTTCAATCCCCGGTACCAATAAAAAAAATCCTACTGATACACTGACCTCCTTCAAATCAGTGTTCCTAATGACATCTAAAGTAGTGAACTCTCTCCAGAAGGTGTTCAGGTTCATGTTATCCAGCTCAGTGAGAGGAATCGGCTATGGCAGCTGTAGCCTTGGACCAATGTTCCTTAAACAAGACCGAAAGTCACAGTGAGTCTGTGTCTGCAGAACGTGGAGTCAGCAGGCGTGAGAACGAGTCTCGCCATCATCTCCGTCAGACCCCTCCCTTGGCCAGTGAGCTGTTGCTGAGCAGTGGTGTTGGGAAAACTCCCCTGAACAGTGGGTCTCCCCGGTGGCTGTATTCAGTGCCTCCTGTGCTGAGGTTCTGCTGTTGATCAAGCACAGGAAAGCAGCTCCAGGGTCGTCCCTAAGGGCCCAGGACCCACCGTGGTAATGAGCCCTGGCTCCAGGTTATGGCCACAGCTGCAGGAGCTAAGGAGTCAGCCTGTCTTTAAAGCTGCACAGGTTGTGGGGCGGACATGACACTGCTTGGGACTCAGATGCTTCTTTCCCCAATGAATACATGCTCTTAACCTCCCTTCCTAAAAGTCATTCTTTGGTTTTAGAGAACACAAACTCTCATCGGACATCTGGCAGGTTGGGAGTTTCTGTTGTGTCATCTGGAGGCCTTCTACCAAGATCACAGGCCCTGTTCTGTGTCATGTATGCTTACTATGTGACTTGCTTTCCTGTTTGATCCTGACTTAATCCATATTACCTGATTATGCAGTAATCTTATTGGTTGACCATAGTTTTGTCCCACCTATGCCCACCTTGTAATTTCCCATTTTTCCCCACCCTGGACCTACCTCACTTTGTGGTTTTCCTCTATAAAAATCTCTAAAAAAAAAAAAAACAAAAAAACAAAACAAAACAAAAAAAAACGTAGAGTCCTCTGCAGCCTGTTCTATCTCTCAGATAGAACCTTTCTTTCCCCAATAAATACATTCTGCTGTTTAAAAAATAAATACATTTGCGTGGTGACTGAACCCAGGGCCTTACACGTGCTGGGCAGACACTGCGCCCACAGCCCCGCCTGTCCTCCGTGGCTGAAGCGAGGCACTGACTGCCCAGGGTCGGAAGCTCTGGCAGGCGTCTTCTCTCGGTACAAGCCGTTTCCCGCACAGCGTTGATGTGGCAGCTTCCAGTCTCACTGACTTGGCTTTCCCATCAGCACTGTGCTGCTCACCTTCCGGCTTCGCCTCATGGAGACGGCTTCTCCCCTTCACCCCACAAACCAGCCCTGCCCACTCCAGACTCCCGCAGACCCTGACCTCTCCAGCCTCCAGCACTGAAGCTGTTCTGCGTGAAGGTTTGGCCTGAGGGGACATGGTGGCTGCCTTGTCCTTCTGTCCACACCATGAAAACTCACTCCCTCGGCAGCAGGGCTGTTTCCTCTCTTACCTCTGTGTTCACTGGAGGAGCAGTTTTCATCTCTTCGAAGAGCTTTTCCTGTGCACTGAGAATTTGGTGGATTGGTGGAAGAGGCCTGGTTCCCGGCGCATCTCAGCCTTCGGCCTGTCTTCCTCCCTAGGCTTCATGGTTCCTGCTCTGGATGTGACGTGAGAGGTGTGCGACTCTTCCACACACTTCAGTGTTTGGAGGTCACTGTAGGGTCACTAATTGGCCTAACCTCAGGTTTTGTGTTTTTGTTTCTTGCGATGGTAAGAGCTGAAGACGGGGAAGAGCTGGGAAAAGCCGGTCAGTGGAGCAGGCAGGACACACACGTGAGTTTTCTAATACAGATGGAGCCTGGGGCCCCCGTCCCCCATAACAATTATAATAGTAATAGCGGGGATCACTGATCACAGGTCAGATACCAGGTAAAATAACGATGAGAAGGTTGGAATATTTCCAGAATTATCACAGTGTGAGACAGTCATGAAATGTGCACATAGCATCAGAAAAATAGCCAATAGACTTGTCCAGTGGAAAGTTGTCACAAACTTTCAGATTATGAAACACTGTAACCCACAAAGTGCAGCAAGTACAGTAACCAGGTGCCTGCCTGGTGCAGTGTGTGGTCCGTGTCCCGCAGCTCCTGCTCCAGAGTCCTCACTGCTCGCAGCACTGCGTCCTCCTGGCTGAGCTCTCGTCCTCCTGGCTGAGCTCGGCGCTGCCTGTGCTTTGCTCACACGTGTGCCCTCCTCCCACACCAGCCCTCCTGCACACCACAGCACTCGAGTACACACACAACTGTCAGAAAGGGGGTCCTGGATGTCACAGCTGTGTCTAGATGTCCCCAAATTCTCATTCAGTCATAGGTGGGGCTTCTTCAGAGGAGGCGGGTTCTAGAGCGAGTGATGCTGGGACTGATTCATGATGCAGTGCTAGGATCCAGGGTGCTAGGATTGAGGGGTGAATGCTGCCCGCCCTAAGCTGCCTGCTTGGGTTATAAGGGAGGGCAGGAGCCATGGTCGTCCCTTGCTGCTTTGCTTCCTTGTGCCCATCAGGAACTGTTTCTCTTCTCCCATGCCACCCTGCCTTGGAGCCAAGTAAACTCTGCTTCTTTAACTTTGGTGTCCTGTTGGGGACCAGGGTATATGAAATAATAGTTTACTATGTTAGGGAGCAGACCATGAGGTCCCAGGCCAGTGTCACTTGCCTCAGGGACAGGAGAGTCTGCAAAGAGCTGTCTGCTCTCTGGCTGTGTTGGGAAAGTGCATATTCACAGCCTCTGAGACAGGACAGGATCTGCAGAAGACTGGAGACCTCACACAATATGCAGGCATGCAGGTGTGGGTTAGGACTTTAACTTGCTCCCTTTGATGTGCTACACTTAACCCCATTTATTATCTTATTCTCACAGCAGTCCTGCCAAAAACACATGACCCCCTGAACTTGTCACTGGCTAATAAAAGTGGCCCAGCTGAAGAGCTCTTGGTCTTTGTCCAATGTAAGACCCAGACCTCCAGGTCTCTTGAACCCTGAGTATTGCCTTTGTCTTTATTCCCCACCATTCCGCCCAAAGGTATCCAGGGGTCTGATCAGCCCCTGGCAGTGTCAGCTATTTTGTCTCAGCCATGACAAAAGTAAGAATTTGGTACCAGGCAAGTGGGGTTCTTGCTTTGAGTGCACCAGAGCATGTAATTCAGGAGCCTTTGAGACTAGCTTGTGGCAAGAGTTAGAAAAGACTCAGAAATTTTGGATAAACACAACAGGAACATCTTTGACTGAACTTGATGTGAGATTCTGGTCAGAGCTCCAGAGACCAGAAGGCTGTAAGAAATCCTGCTGGTAAGACCAGGCTCAAGAGGTTTCTGCTGGGAAGGACTGCGCAGGTGTTTGGCTCCAGACAGTATGTTACGGGTTGGCAGACAGTTTGCCTGAGAGTGAGGTTAAGGGTGGTGGACTAATTGATCTTTTTTAATTTCTTTTCTCCCTCCCCTCCCCTCCCCTCTGTTGTTTTTGAGACGGAGTCTCACTATGCAGTTCAGGCTGCCCTTGAGCTCACATTGTAACCGAGGCTAGTCTCAAACTAACAGTGATCCCACTGCCTCAGCCTCCCAAGTGCTGGGACTACAGGCATGTGCCACCATGACCCATTAATCTTGTAAAAGGAATTTCAAGGTAGTGGAATGTTGAGGCAGTGGCATAGCTACTGTTGGGGGTTTTACTGAGATTTATGTTAAGAATCAACAGCAAAGAGCCAAGCAGAATGATCACACGTGTGGGGCTGAAGCAAGGCCAGCTGGAAAACACAGAGCCCAAAACAAGTCAAGTAAACAAGCTGTTCCAACTCCAAGAAGGCAGGGGCCCAGGCCAGCCGGGCAGACAAGTTGAAACTGACATCAGCCTTCTGAGTGCATAAATAAAGGGCCTACAGTACTGAGCAGTTGCTTTCCTCCCATCAGGAGAGTAAGGCTCCAGCTGACCCCTTTTTTGTCTCTTCCTTTTCTCATTCTCTGGAGGTCCATCCTTTACCCCAGGAACCTCAAGAGCCACTTGAGTTGTGGCAAGGATGCACAAGTAAAATTGTGGCCTGCAAATGCGCCAGTCATGAAATTGGTCACTGTAAAGGTTAGCAAGAAAAAGCCAAGTACCTCAGAAGAGGACATTACAGGAACCGCAGGACTCCAGCCTGTGCAGCCTCAGAGCTGCAAAGGTGAAAGACTTTGCTTTGAGAAGAGAAACCCACAGCACCATGTTCTGCAGTGGCAGAGACCTAGAGAATTTGTTCCTGGGGACAGGGAGCAGAGGGCTCAGCACTGGACCCCTACAGCCCAGAGAACGGGAGCCTGGCTGTTGCTCCAGTTGGCGGCTAACAAGGTAAAAGCGGTAGCTCTGCGGGACACGAGTGCAGACGGGGATGGAGGCGTCCCGGTCCTGCCTCCGGGGAGTGGAAAGTTGTCTGGGAAGAACAAGGTCAGAGCAGCTGGGTCTCCGGTTTCCCCCTGTGCTGAGGGTCAGACACAGTCAGAAGCGGCGCAGGAGGAGAAGCCGGGGCTGCGGAAGTCACCGCGGGGGAAGGAGCGACCTGGGCCCACGGCTTGGCCCGGCCCACGCAGACGGCTGCCCACGCCGCGAGAGGAGCAGCAGGTGGGGCCCTCGCCGTGAGTGCCGAGCTCCGAAGGGCGAGCGCCCCGCAGCCCCCCGCGGCCCCGGCCACCTGGGGGCGCAGCGCGACCTCTCGGGGAAGGAAGCGGCTGGGGCGGCGCCGGGGAGGCGGCTGCGGAGGGTCCGGGCCGGGG
Source organism: Hydrochoerus hydrochaeris (assembly GCA_004027455.1). Lineage (NCBI taxonomy): Eukaryota > Metazoa > Chordata > Mammalia > Rodentia > Hydrochaeridae > Hydrochoerus > Hydrochoerus hydrochaeris. Next base: position 134 of record PVLA01010196.1, on the reverse strand, counting down.
ACCCTGCAGGCCCGGTCTGCGCGCCCAGGGCCTCGGGAGCCAGCGCCCTCCGCTCCCGGCCGAGCGCGGCCTCCGCCTCCACCCGGGGGGAGGGCGGTGCCGGGACCGGGAGCAGCGCCTCGGGGGCGCAGAGC
>PVLA01010195.1:51664-66203 GCA_004027455.1 Hydrochoerus hydrochaeris | reverse complement strand
CCTTCCCTTAGTTTCTTTTTTTTTTTTTTTTGGTACCGGGGATCCAACTCACTACTGCGTGCTTGCAAGGCAGGCGCTTATGCTGCTGAGCTAAATCCCCAGCACCCCCCTTAGTTTCTCTCCCGGGTCTCCAACTTCTCAATCCCCTCCACCTGAGCCATCTATTCTGTCAAATGGTTCTTTGTCCCCTACCCCTGCGTTGCCATTTTCCCTGCCAGCCCACCATACTCTGTCTCGTGTGTTCCAGCATTCCAACGAGCCACATGGCTCTCAGCAGCCATCTTGCTGCAGCTCGCTTGGAGGGCAGCCACCACATTGCAACCCTCCACCACATGACAGTGTGCCGCCATCTTGCAGTGGGTCACAGAGTCAATAACCACCTTCTTTCGGTCCCTCATCATGGGACCAGCAGCAGCCATCTAGTTGTGGGTCTCAAAGTAATCAGTCGCCATCATGTATTTCCCTGTCACATGGTAACAAGCAGCTATTTTACAGTCAACCACCCAGTAATTGCCCATAGATGCCTGCTGGGAAGTAGGCTGCTCAGTGGCCATCTACACCTCCCACTCCACAGCCTTCTCAGCCTCAGTCCCTATTCCTGCTTCAGGAACAGGCTGACCCCAAGGGATTAGTTCATATTCATGTTCCTTTTTCCCTCACTGACTTATCACAGAGTAAACATAAATTAGATTCTTTTTCTGCTATTCTTATTTGGAAAGATCTCTGTTAATTAATCTAAAAAAAGGTTCACACTAGTCTATATATTATAGTTCAAATTGACCAAATATATTTGAGTGCACTCTGAGTTTGTAAGATGTTTGTCAGTCTATACATCTGTTGTCTGTTTGTCCAGTCTGTTTATACCGTACAGATTGTATGTCCATGTTTGTTCATTTGTCTATTCTGTAAACAGCTGTTCCTTTTTATTTGAGCTCAACAATCTTTTTTCCTTTTTCTTTTGCATTTTCAGATCATTTAATCAAGGTTTATTTGTGTTATAGATTTTAAAAAACATGCTTCCACCTTGGTTGCCAGTTGGTCAAAATGATGCTAAAACTGGTTAAACAAAATCCCTTGGAGTGAGGAGACATTGGACAGGACTTCAACTGATGAATAATAAAGTGGACACCTGGTAACTTTAACCAGCTCTTGTTCATTAATTGGAGGTCCCAATAATCTCCATAGCCTTATGGGAGACACCCCAGCTAAAGTTCATATGACTGAGACAATTCCTTGTTGCTGATCTGATGGTATATTCATGCCTTCAAATATAAAATTGAGATTGTTTATGATGATAATATTTTCTTTCAGATCCAGACATCTGCCTTTTTCTTGTGCTCCAGCCAAGAGATTGAAATCAAATCAACATGAGGTCATCAGTCAAATGATAATTTTTAAACAAAAATTTATGTAATATCAATCAACAAAATGACCTAGGAGCCAATGAGTTACAATTGCCATAACCTAAAAGCAGTTTCTAAATTTAACCATCAGCCCTACTGCTCATGCTTTGATTATACGTGCTTTGATTAAAGTTTATTCTTGCCTAAAAGGTGCCAAATCCCAAGGTATCATAAAAAATATACTAAATCCTTTTTAGATTCCTTTTACTGGGATCCACCAGATCTTTTCCAGAAACAGGTTATACGATGCATATTGGGGCCATAATTAACTATTCTCAACTGACCTTAACTGACACCACAGCTGATCTCTTTCCTAAATAAAAAGGTACAATTAATAAAACAGGCCAGCCTCCAAAAATCAGATGGCACTAGACATTCTAACAGCACAGAAAGTACTTACAAAATTGTAAAACCTAAATGTGTGTATGAAAAATGAATGACATGTCAGTTTCTAAACTTTCCTGGACCTTATCCTTGCCCTCCTTATGGGAAGCCATTACTAAAATTATACTCATAAGTACCCTGTTGATTCTACTATTTGACTCTTGTATACTTAAATGATTCTTTGCCTTTGTCTCCTTTAGACTTTAAGCTGTACCCCTACCCAAGATGAAAATGGCTGCTATGAGGGCCACTAGCTAAAAGCTCTGCAGAGTATTCCTGACTACAGTTTAACAACTTCAACCCCCTTCACCCTGAAGAAGTCAGATCGGTCACTGCCCATTATCCCTCATGGCGGTTTGGGTTATTTCTTCAGAGAAAAAATGCTATAGGCAGCTAAGTCAGCTAAAAATATTATAGGCAGTCAGACAGGGCTGGAGCCTCAAAGTAGCCAGCACAGAGAACCAGATGTCTTGTGACTTTGGAGAAGACAGATACCTCCGACTGTGGGTCAGATCCCAAGACAAAAGGCTAAACTTGGCCCTCATACCCCACAGGAAGACCTTCTAAATATGGCTTTTTGTGTTTTCAACAACAGAGATAAAAATCAAAAGAAAAATAACAATCTGATCTTTTAACCGTGACACTTGGAGCTCTGAGACAGGTAAACTGAGACAAGGTGGAGCTGCCTGAGCCCCTCCCAGACCATGCTTCAAGTGTGACAAAAAGGACACTGGGCAAGAGAATGCTCCCTCTGAAATCTTAAGCACCACTGGAAGAGTGACCGTCCTAACTGCCAGAGAGCAGGTAAGCCATCCTCTAAATCCTTGTCTTCACAGGAGATCACATCACCACTGCATTCATCTCTGGTTGATCTACTTGGACTTGCTTCTGAAGATTGAAGGGACTTGGGGTCCACAGCCCCCCGATTAAGGTGTCCTTCTCAGAGACCCAAGCCCCACTGGAGGTCTCAGGTAAGACATTCTCTGTACTTGTGGACATAGAGGCCATATAGTGTTCCTCCTGAGTTTTCAGGCCCTTGTATTAAGTCCTCAGTCTCTGACGGCCAACTTACACAGCCCCTGCAGACAGGGCCTATTCCATGCAAGTTCTAGGCTCTTCTTTACCCATAGCTTTCTAGTAATTCCAACATGTCCCCCACACTCCTTTTAGGTAGAGATCATCTTCAAAAACTTAACTTCTCCTTTACCTTCTCCCTCCCCACAGCTCTCGTCCTCCAGACACCCTCACAGTGCACTGCAAAATCATCCCCTCCCCTCCCTTCTTCTCTGGTGGATCCCATAGTTTGGGATACCTCCAATCCCATCCGCCCTACCCATGCCATGCCTATTTTAATTCGTCTCAGGGATTCTTCAATTTTTCCTTGCGTTCCCCAATATCCTATAGCTCCCAAACATTTACAGGGACTTAAACCTATAATCAAGCGTCTTTTAGACAATGGTTTTCTTAAGCTTACTCATTCACCCTACAATACTCCCATCCTCCTGGTATGTAAGCCTAATGGGTCCTATAATCTGATACAAGACCTTAGGGTAATCAATGATGCTGTTACTCTAATTCATCCAATGATGCCAAACCCTTGTACTATGCTCTCTCATAGCCCTCCCTCTACCACTCACTTCATAGTCCTAGACCTTAAAAATGCCTTTTTTTACCTTCCCCCTAAACCCTGATTGTCAGTGTTCCATTGCATTTATTTAGACTGACCCAGACACTCTGAGGGCTCAACAATTTCCATCCATCGTCACTATAGCAGAACCTCTGCTCAGGGACAGCTACCACACCCCCTTCCTTTCCTAGTCATCGATTTCGCATCATCTGACCCCTGGTCAGGACTGGCAGCTAGATTTTACACACATGCCCCACCACAAAACTCTCAAATATCTTCTCACCTTTGTTTGTACTTTTTCAGGATAGATAAAAGCCTTTCCCACAACCAGGTGGACTGTTGATGTAGTTACTAAACTTCTGTTACAAGAAATCATCCCCAGGTTTGGTTTACCTCAGAGTATTCAGTCAGATAATGGTCCAGCCTTCATTTCTCAGATCTATCAACAGGATTAAATGGAGTGGCCCCTACGCAGTCTTCCTCAGAACTTCAATGGTGGCCAGGGTTGCTGGACTGCCATCCTAGTTCCACACCCTAGTTCTCTATTGTGTCGAGCTAAGCAGTGCCCTCCTAACCCTAACTTCCCCGACTGTAAACATTCTGAGTGGTCATCTCATCTTTTACTCCCATTGCCATCTCATCGTGGCCCCACAGCCATAATTTTAGGCTAGGTCATGTATTATCCTATTTGATTCCTGATCCTTTACATTCTATGAGTTAGTTTTTTCACTATAACTATCTTAGTTCTCTCCGCCCTCAGCTGCTTAGTTAAACATGAGACTCCTGTAGGTCTAAGATCTCATGTCACTTCAGGGACACAGCCACGGCCCTCCCACCCCTACGCTGGAATTTCCCAAACATGATTCAATCATCAGGCCTTATATTCCTCATGCTTCTTATTCTTTCCAGCTCAACTCCTAGAACAAGGACACGTCCTACCTACAATTTTAACTTTTGCTCTTTCAGAGGGGGAATAATTACCTCTCGTAACTCCACCCTCCCAACTCCATGCTTATTTTTCAGTCTCCTCCTCACCGTGGCCCTGAAGGAATGACACATTTGGGTCAAGGGCATTTTTCCTTCTGCCTTTCCTGGGTCCTGTAATTATGATAGTGATTTGCCTCCTCATAGCACCTTGTGTTTCTATTTCTCCAATCTAGGATTCGACCATCACCAGTGAATAATTCCTTGTCCTGGCTGAAACTCCTGGTACCATCTTCTACAGGGGGATCAACCACCATCCCGTCAACCTTCCTAGATCCCACTATGGTGCCCCATTCCAGCAGGAAGAAGTAAAACAGAGACTTTGCCCTTTTCCTAACTATACAAAGACAGGAATGAAAGGTTCTTGCCCTAGTATAAATTACTGTCCTGTTATGGCAGAGGTCTAACATGGCGGAAGGCCAAAGTGGGAACACTTACCACTTCCTGCTTCTTCCTCAGCCCTAATTGCAACTCCCCTTCCTGTTTACACTCACAAAGAATTCCAATCAGTTGCTCACACATCATCAAAATCCACACCATGTACCACTTCAATCAGAGGTTATGTATCTCTCTGCCTCTCCGTACCTGGTTGAAGGACACAGCCCAACCACGATGGATTGTGTGTTCCTTCCCACATCCTCAACTCAATAAACCTATTTATTTTGTACTTTTGCTTCTCTATTGTGCCAGAATACTCTATCAATTACACTCTAGGTTGCTTATTGTCATACCAAGACACAGCCCAGGTTCACAGAGGCCAGTGGCACTGCCTTGGGATCATTCCCGTGACTTTCGGGGGCTTCCTGGGCAGGGGTGTGGAAGCTTGAGGGAGACCTGTGTCTCCACAAACACTGATCCCCTGTGCGACTCTCAGACACTGTGCAGGGTGAGTACTGATGTCCAGAGAAGCCAGTGTTCATCAAGGTTGAGGGAGCTTGGGTGATTGTTTTTCCTGAACAGGGCCTAGACAGGATCAAAAGAATCCTAGCACACATGAACCATGTGTTAAGAACTGTAAAGTTGGTCTTAAAGTTGGTCTTGGTGGCCCCAGTGGGGAGAAACTTGGATGCATTATACAGTTTTGCTCAGCCAAATTCGTATTCTGGGGCACCAAGGCCATTTCTATTCATTTATTGTGATAAGCAACACAGATTATCATTCTTAGAACCAACATTCTCCCATCTCTTAAGTATTTCCTTACAACTAAGTTACCATAAAAGGAAATACAGAAGCAACCATGTTGTTTCCAACAATTTCAACAGGTATTCTTAGTCATCTTCAGCTTACCCTCAAATAGTTCCGAAAAAATCTGTCTATTTGCCTATCTTCCATTTTCAGAGTGCCGATTTATTTAAATATGGTAAAATGATAGCATGGAGGAGATTGGATGAAGGAGATATGGGTTCTATATATTTTTGCAAATTTTTAAAGTTTGAAATCACTTCAACATGAAAAGTACTACAAATGAAATCCACATCTGGAAGAATCCAGCCCCAGGAAAACAGTATACTGCATTTTTTTCCCTACACAGAAGACCTTCATTTCAGGGTACAAAGAAAGAGTTTAGGTAGTGATCACTTGCCAGATGGCCCTGGGTAAGGGGAAGGACAGCAGGCCAGTGGGTCGTCTCTCTGTCACTGCGATAATACACCTGGGACGCAGAGCTTACAAGAAGCAGGGCAGCTTCTTTGGGTCATCAGTTCAGTCCATGGCACCTCAGCCCATTGCATTGGGCACATGGCAAAGAGGTACCCGAGGGTGGGAGCCTGAAGAAACCACGGCAGCAGAGGAAACCTGCTCGCCTTCAGGCAGCCAGGAGGAAGAGAGAAGGAGGGAAGGAGTGGTGCCTCAGCCCCCTTGAGTGTCTGTCTGCTGAACGGGCCCAGGGAGGTGCCCTTCACTGCCACCCAGAGCTGTGTTCAGAGAATATAAACATATTTTTATGGAGTTAGAGAGGCAGAGAGCAGAACTCAGCACCTCTCATTCCGGGATTTGTAAGTCCAAGAGAAGCTGCACAGAAAATTTCCCAAGAAACCTTGACCAAAAGGCTAAATGTCTTTGGAAAGTTCCAGTCCTGTGTAGATTCAGACTCCTTTTGTTCAATGAGTAATTTTGGTCCTCAAGAAAAGGTGAAATTTTAAATAATACTTTGTTTCCCAATAATAGGAAGAAAAAAATAGGACACCAATTTCATAAAAAAAAAACTGAAGTGACTTTCACTAGTCATAAGTTTTTCACCTCCTTCCTGTCCTCTGTTATTAGGAGTAAAATATTCCCAGCTATGTTTCTGGCCTTCACTGTGTGACTGAATGGCTTTACCACAAAGATGACCTCAGAGGAAACTGGAGCTTTCAGTGCGACTTTGTTTTGTTAGAGCTCCGTTCATTGTTCTTTGATTAACAAAAGCATGAGGACCTTGCGGCCCTAACCTAAGAATTATTTTATGAAGATTCTTGTTTTCCAGTTTCTGTTAAAGAGTTTTTATTAGTGCGTGTTTGTAGTATGCAGTGATGGCATTCACGTGGGGAGTCGGTACACACACATAACACGGGTGGGTTCTTTTCTCACCCCCGTCTCCTGCTCTCCCTCCCCTTTCCAAAGACCTATGATGTCTGAAATGGAACTGATGTGTTAGGAGAAATGTGCTATTTTGGGAGAATATACCATACATGCAGGATACAAATCTGAACAGAACCAATTGAACCGTATAACCTAGTAAATATTGCTCTACACATATTGTCACACATTTATTCAGTGCTTTGGAATCTGCTAAGTGATTTCACAATATTTCTCATCTAATGCATAAAACTGCTGATTTTCCAAATAAATACCGTATTCAGAAAAGCTAAGTGTCCATGTACCTCAATCATTATGCCGACCCTCAGGTACAACCACTTTACAAACTACACGTTTATAAATTAGATTGAAATTGCCAAGCGAATGATGTTTATTCAAGTGAATGTTGGGTCCGACTGAATGTTGCAGTCACAAGAAAAATTCCTTTGAGACTGGTCACGTGGTCCTTAGGTTTGGGGTCACATACTTCAGAAAATAAAGACATTATATCGTGCTCTTCCTTTCCCTCTTGGAAGCACTCTGCACTCATTTCAATTTATAAAAGTTCGGGCATAAGTTGAGCCAGTGCACCTGTCTTCTTTCTTGGGATGAGCTTTCTTTGCAGGTAGCTCTGAATTTTTGGCCTACTGTCCCTGCTCTGTGAGACCTTTTATTCCTTCTGTGTTTCCTTGATGTCTCTTCACCTTAACTATTCCACAAGTTACTTCCTCTTTGCTAGACTAAGTATGTCTAGCAAAGCAGACTTTTCCATATAATCTTCCTATGTAAAATCATATTCTGTGAACTGAAAGAGTGAAGAGACAAAGAAAAAACAGGTGAGATTTGATGGAACAAGGAAAAAGCTTCTGTTCCGTGGCCACTAGAGGGCGCCTGTGTCCCGTGTAAATCTCGCCTAGGCTGGGTCAGGCCTGTGGGTGCCGGCTCCCCTAAGAACCAGCCCTGGCCCTTCTCAGCTCGGATCCCACTTTCCTCCTTGGCAGCAAAAGCAATACTTTCTATTTTTGCTAATTCTAAATTCAAATTACCTTACAGGTAAGTCTTTCTGAAAGGTTTAGCTGTACAACAGACCTAAGTCTCAATACTTTGCTATGGTGATTCCGAGTCTCTTTTTTAAACATCTCCAAGTGATGATTTTTCTGTCGCTGGCATCTTATACTTCATTTTTGTCTTTCGGAATGATTTAGATCTGCAGCTGCCTGTTTTCTTGCGTCTCCGTTGTCAAGTTTAACTTCCAGCCTCCATTCTGAGCTCCCCGGGTTTGCAGAGCTCTGGGATTTAGCCCATTCGCCCTCTACTGGCCAAGGCCCTGCGTCTCCGCTCCCGGCGGAGCTGGAGGAAGCACTGCAAGGGGCGCCTGCGCGGTGCTGAGGCTGCTGTCTGCAAAGCCCCGGAGGCAGAGGGGTTTTCACCCTGCCAGCTCGGTGAAGGGCTCTCCGCGGCCTCCTGCAAAGGGTTTCCCAAGCCAGGGCAGGGTACTCCCCGCCCCCAGTCCTGCTGGACTCCGGGCTCCATCGCTCAGGGACGCTGGATCTGGGAGCCCTGCTTGTTTCCCGGACCTTTAATCCTCACGGGAAAGGGTGATCTCAGCCACAGGCGACATCGCGGGCTTTGCCCGCCGCTGAGGCCCCCACTGAGGCACAGCAAATGAAGAGCTCGGATGGTGATGGCGACGGCTCCTGCGCTGCCCTGAGCTGGGCCGTGGGCTGTGGAGCTTCGCTCCTGCTTTCAGAGCCTCCCGCTTGTATGACGCTTGTGTGACGCACACAGACTTCTGGCTGCCGCGCTGTTTCTAACTGACGCGGCGTTCTGCGGAGTCACCTCGGCAGCAGTTAAACAGTTTCAACTGGCATCCACCAGTTTCCTTGGAGCCACTCTGCTACCACTGCAGATACGCTTGTGAACAAGATTATCCCCAAATTCTGCTGAAGAAAATACAGATTGCAGTGTGGTATTCTTTTAAATATTATTTTTGAGTTATTTTGCTTAGGTAATATAGCATTGCTTCAGATGGCAATCAGATTTTCTCTTCACCTATACTGTACTGAAAAAAATGTTTAAAGGAAGCACTCAAAAGCCTCCTAGGCTAAATAGGCATTTTTGTTTTGTTTTGTTGAGATAGAGTCTGTGTCATTCAGGCTGGTACTGAGCTCACTACACAGATTAGACTGGCTTAGAAGTTGAAGAAATCCTCCTGCCTCAGCTTCCTGCGTGAGGGATTACAAGTGTGCACCTCCATCCTCGGTTTACAGTAATTTTTCATTGTCATACTGTTTGCATATATTGTGTATAATTCGGTATTGTATTTGCCCTCAACGTCAGTCATAATTTTAGAGCCATCATACTTTGTATATAATCTATAGAAGAATTTAAATTCAGTAGTTTAAAGGTCTTTCTTTCAGAGAGATACACATGCATCGCAAATGGCATATGCCGTGTCCGAAGCCCTCATGCTCTCTTTGCACATTCTGCCCGCTAGCGTGGACGGGCTGCCGCTGTGGTGTGGGCGAGCTGGGCTTGGGGGCGCCCTGCTCCCCGCGGTACCAGCCTGGACTTGTCATGCAAGGAACCTCTCTGCCCCTGCGCGATGCAAAGAACTGACATGAAATCTCCTCCTCACTTCGCCACAAGGAACCAAAGATGGATTTATTAGACTTGGCTGGAGCCCACACCAACTGTCCCCTTCGACGGTCCCCTGGGCGTCACTGCGCTGGCCGAGCCGTGTTCCTTTGTGTAGGTGCAATTCATGTTCGTGCAGCGACGCAATTGCCCAGTGGTAGCAACGCGGTGTGTACCACCATCGAGATGCTAGAATACAATGCTTAAGGTTTTAAGATTCTCTCAGAGCATTTATTTAAAAATCTGCGTTCCCTAAATAGTTTAAGTTTTTCTCATTTGTCTTTGTGACTGCTACAAAGTTTAGCACCGTGAATTCTGTGCAGTAATTTCACTGTAAGGATTCCTGGTATCATTCTGAAAGGTACACTGTTAGATGATTCCCAGGGAGGTTTTGAAAGAAATGTTTAAAGTAAGTGATCAAAAGCCTCCTAGGCTAAATAGGCATCGTGTGAACGTGGTTTTGTCACTATTAAACTCTGAATTTAGAATGTTTTGTGGCAGTGTGATATGGAGTGTGTGATGTCAGTTTTAAAAAGCAGGCTTCCCGTATAAAATTCTTTCACGGAATATCATCTTGTTGGTAGGAAAAGCTCAGCAAACAAAACCACAAGACTACCTCAAGCTCATGTGTCCCAGCCAGGGCTTTCTTTATTAAAACGAAGGTGCACCTGAGCTGCAAGATCTCCGAAGCCTGTGGGGTGGATGACAAACCAGTGTCTAAGTGGCTCCTGTAGAAAAAAAAAAAAACAGAAAACCACAAAAAGAGGGCTGGAGATTTAGCTCAGCAGCGTAAGTACCTGCCTTGCAAGCACGTGGTCGTGAGTTCAATCTCCAGTACTGATAAAAAAATTAAATTAAATTAAAAAATAAAAAAAAAAAACAGTGGCTCCTGTAACCTCAGCCTCATCTCAACTCTGGGTATTCTGGGTCCTTACAGCCGTGGACAGAAGCCTAGGCAGGTGGGCATGAAGCTGGCGGGTTTGCATCGCAACAAACCTCTCCTGGGCTGACGTGGGAGAGGACTTGGTTTATACCCACATCCTTCCTCTTCCAGGGGGAAGAAAATTTTATCTACCTGGTTAATGGGTTGCTTGGGGTTTGAAGGAACAGAAAGCTACTGCACATCACCGGGCCCATTTTGAGAGATAATATAAGAATGAAAACAAAGGTCAGAGCCAACAAAACAAGCAACCAAAAACAGGAAGCCCAAGGCCAAGCTAACTGGCCCACACTTTCAGAAGCCAAACATGAGGGTGGGCTCTGACTTCCTGTCCTCAGGATGTCCCCAGGTGCCCCACTCCCCACGCCATCAGACAGGGGCTTAATAAACATTTGCGGGATAAACGCAGGTCTTTCATGAATGACCCATGGGAAGTGAGGTCACTTGTGGGAACAGGCTCAGCAGACGGCTCTGCCTATTGAGCTCACTGAGCGCAGCCTCCCTTTTGCTTAGTGATTTGCTCTGTGGCTGTGCTCTCAGCCATCTTTCCCAATCTTCCATCTTTCTGTAAACTCTGCCTGCTGCTTCAGCCTCAGCTGATGAACGGAGCAGCCACTGTGGCCCAAGAAGTGATGAAATGAGCAACCTACAGTTAGGAGAAGCACAGTTTATAATACGTCCCTCTGTGATGTGGCAGCTTCCAGGCATAAATGTTGGTTTGTAAGCCTTCTGTTGTGTCTTGAGGTTCAACGTTGCATCCTGATTTTTCCTGACTTGGAGCTGGAATGGACACTCACACTTGAGGGTGCCCACTCACCCCATGTTTCTCAGCTCCCCATACAGCCCGTCTCACTCCTCAGTGAATGCATTCTGCTGTGTTCCCTTTGCACAGTGAACCAACACCCCTGTCTCTGCATTTACGCCAACCGCGCTTGGGAATCATCACAGATTCTCTTCACTCTTCAGGGGTCACAATTCTTGCCCCCATGTCTTAAATGACATATTTGTAGTTGTGAGTTCATTTCAAATCAGTAATATGGTTCAGCTGGTTTTACTCCACAGTTTCCTTGAGTGATTCCAAAACCTGGACGTGTATCTGAAATGTCTGGGACATTTTATATCAATGCAGACCCTCAGTCCCTACCTCATTCCTACCAAAGCATGAAGTTTTACAAATACTCATTGGCATACTTGTTGCTACATGTCAGTGTGATTCCTTTTATAAACCCACTGACACTTCTCTCCAAAACAGAGAGAGCCACCCCAGTGACAAAGAAGGACCACCATTCAAGTGCCTCAGTACAATTCAAAACTACTTACACCCAAGTATTTTAATAAAGGCCCCACAAGTCAAGGCCAGCCTGGACCACAGAGTAGGAAAATGTTGAAAACCAAAGAAAAGGTCAAAATCACAAGGTAAGAGCACATGAGTTGAAGAATTACCCATCTAAACTCAGCAGAATGGAAAATTGAATTGCAACATCAAGTACTGAAATAGTTTCTTTCCAAAAATTATCATTTTAATCATTTGAATGCATGCATTATTATGGGTGGATTACTTAAATTTTTGGTCGCTTTTTAAGAGAGGGATTTAAGCTAGTCCTGGAACTTGAGGGGAATTAGCGTGGTCTCCAGGCAGTGGGACTTCTCTGCTTAGGAACTGCTGATCAAGCAAGGGCATGGTGAAATTCAACGGCCATTTCATGGTCCTAACTTCTGTCATTTCCAACAGGGAAATATTCCATGAAAACAACAGATGATTACAGGAAGATGAGAAAATACAGCTAACCTGAGAGAGGCGCAAAAACCGCTTGATAAGGCATCCACTTGTTAAAAACACCCTGTTTGCAAAGTGGCAGTGGGACTGCCAAGCTCAAACTTGGCAGCCAGCCTGGGGAGCCTGATATTGTAACCGAGGAGCGGGCGCCACCGTGTGGCGTGAGTGGGAAATGACTTCCATGTGTCTGACCCACAGTGGTCCAGTTCGTTTTTTGGCTGCTGAGCGTGTAATCTTTTCTCCATTTGTCTCCATCCTAGTGCAACGGGCACGCGCAAACTTTGCTTCTCAGCAGCAAGAGCCAGCCGGGATAAGCCAAGAAAGAGCTGTTGCTTCTGTCACTGCGAATTTGGGTTCTTTTAGAAGGAACCTGGGTACAGTGCCCTCTTGTGGTTGATCTACCACATTGCAAGGTTGTACCTTGCTCCCCTGAAAAGCTAAGACTTTTAGAAACTTTAGATTAGCTGGTTTCGAAATTACAGTTAAAAAGAAGCACAGAGTTCTGTTGTACGATTGCACAACATGGTGATTATTTTAAAAATTGCAAAGAAAGGATTTTTAAAGTTTTCATCAGAAGGAAATGCCTAGTGTTTGAGGAGATAAGTATGTTTAGCCAGATTTAGACAGGTGTTGAAGCATTACCTGGAACCCTGCTAATCTATGCAGTCGTGATGTTTCCATGCATCAGTTAAAAATAAATTGAACCAAAGAAGGACTTGAATATTCTCAGCTGGCTGGGTAGTGCTTAACGATCTGTGTAAGAATCTCAACTACAATCCGAATAGAATTTTACACTTTCTACTAGCATTATGTACAAAGTATCAGAAATTCCGTCTCACTACAATCTTACCACATGTGTTATATGTATGACGTGTCCTTTCAGGTTCTTTTTCACTTTTATGGGATCAGTACGAAATAATGACATGTCCAAGGGTATCTGGACACATCGAACTGAGGCAGTTCCACAATAAAACTTGCCCAAATTTACTGTACGTGAATGCCCACTTGTCAGAAATGTTGCTGAATTTAATTTTGACCTTTCAAGGAGCTACATTTTTAGTGTATGTCTGGCCTAATAAAAACACACCAGTCTCATCAATATGCCTTAGTAGACAGGAAACTTCACGTTATATTTTTCATCTGCTGGAATTCATTTATGTTCCTTCTCATAGAACAGATGGGTGTGGTAATGAAAATTGTGTAAATTAGCAGTTGTATTTCATGTGCAGTAAAAGAAGAGTATCATATGGGCAGACAAAGCTGTAGCTGTAGTAACCTGCCATATACATTTTAAAGAAGCAAATTTTCTAAAAATCAAATTCATGTTAATTCAGTTTCTCATCAAACAAAACATAATTCTATGGCTATTTTTTCCTCAACTTTATAAGATAAACACCATAAAAATAAAAAGTGAATGTGATGAGTTGTGGTGGTGCACGCCTGTAATCCCAGAACACAGGAGGCTGAGGCAGGAGGATTGTTAAGAGTTTAAGACTAGCCTGGGCTACAAGGTGAGCTCAAGACCAACCTGAACTACATAGTGAGATCCTGTTTTAAAAAGACAAAATGATCAGCGATACCTGAACTCTGCATCATGCTGGAACTTTGGGCACTGGAGAACAGGCAGCCTACTGGCCGCCCTGGTAAGCAGTTGGGGGCCTAGCAAGTTGCCGGTACACTGGGGCGGGAACTATCAGTGATACCTGAACTCTGCATCATGTTGGAACTTCCGGCGCTGGAAAACAGGTGACCTACTTGCCTCCCTGGTGAGCAGCTGGTGGCCTGGCAAACCACTGGCACACCAAGGCGAGAACTATCAGTGACTCTTAAGCTCTGCATCATGTTGGAACTTTGGGTGCTGGGAGATAAGCCGGCTGTAAGCAGCTAGGGCACTGCCGGTGCGCGGGCTAAGAATCAGACATTGATCCATATCCCCCCCCCTCCGCGCCCGTTAGCAAGTAGGCACCGGTGGTCTGAGTATCTTTTTGGAGGATGAATGTATACAGCCTGGCAAGTAAGGGGGATTTCCTTATACCATCTCTTTGAAGGCAAATATTTTTATCACTGTTTTGCTCAGTTTTGATTAATGGTACTGCTTTATTCAATATTCTGTTTTTAAAAGTTCGATATTTCCTTCCATTTTCCTCTATTTGATTGAAAGAACAGCTAATGTGAACAAAATGGGCTGTACTATTGAGCCCATTGCTTGTGTCCTGGTGACCTGCTCTGAG
>PVLA01010195.1:0-51564 GCA_004027455.1 Hydrochoerus hydrochaeris | reverse complement strand
CGGTCACATGGGTTTGTCCTGTCTTGTTCTGCTATATTTTGCTGCCTTCAAAAAAATAAAAAATAAAAGCAGATAAGAAAGTAACAAAATACCTCCAAAAATCTCTCAACTCCACCAAAGCTGATCCATGGAGCATGGATGAGGAGAAACTCAAAAACAAGGCAACAGAATTATATAAGGTCATTAAAAAATAAATAACAACAAAGCAAGTCAGTAAGGTACTAAGCAACCTGAAACAGGATATAACTAAGCAGATAATGGACTTAAAAAGTAAAAAGAAGAAAAGAAAGTGCTCTCCAGGACATGGCTGCATGTATGTTTAAGTGTGTAGGATTGAAAACCATGTTGCTAAGTTGTTACTAGATCATTGAACTTCTTTGCAGTCTCACTTTTGAATGTCCACTTTGTATGCTTTAATTTTGTAACTTTAACAACTAGATCTAAGAAGACAGTATGTAATTTATCAACTAGTGATTTCTTACTGCTTTTTTCCTGAGATTCTGTGTTGTTTCTGCCCCATTTTCTGTTTTGCTTTTTTTTTCTCTTTAAATAAATTTTTTTTAAAAAAGACAAAAAAATAAAAAGTGAATGTGATGTAAAGTGATCTGCATGATGAGTCGTCCACCTCTGCCCTCTGAACAGTTACAGAAGGGAGACATTTGAGACCATAAGACCCTCAGAAAAGGGAGATTTCCATTATTGTTCTGTTGTTGTTGTATAATTTATTAGCACAAAATCCTCCATACAAAGTAGTTGACACTGCCCCCTGCCCTCAGGGTTGCTGCTGGCCATTATGCAGGTGTTTGGGAGCCACTTAAAACCTGAAATTAGTAGAATAATTCTGGGAAGATCAGATTCTGCAGGATTAAATACATAGGTTTTGTTTCCTTGCACCAGGGAACTTCAAAACAGAACCCAAGGCAACATCTACCATAACAAAACTATAACTCAGAGGGAGTAAGTCATGCCGAGAGTTCTGTTTGTCCTTTTCCAAAGGAGAGGTGTCATTCGATTCTGGAACCCAATGCCAGAGCAGGCTCCTCTGCATTCCTCTCTTGCATTGCTGCATTCCTCTCTTCTGGTTTAGAGTAGGAGAGTTTTAGTCGTCATCTGCCACCCTGGTCCCATCACTGGTGGGTCCCGCACCAGCTTGGTTACCTGTCCATGTGGCGAGTCTTTTCTCTGCTCCCCTAGGAGCCTGGTCCTAAGGGAGCAGCAGAGGGAGGGAGGGGATTCACTCTCTGCTTCCCAGGACTCAGCTCTTGTCAAAAACTGTCTGTGTAAGAAGCAAAGAGGAGCAGTGGAAAGTGAAGGACAGTCCATGTCCAAGGTGGAGACCAGCCAGGCAGAAGGGGCACAGTTACTAATAACAGGAGTGTAAGCTCCCATACTGGTTCAGTTAGATAACTCATCTGGGAGACAAACTTCCCCTGAACCCTAGAAATGCCCACATGGCCTCGGGTGAGGAAGCTGCAGCCCCTCTGTTGCCTCAGCACTGAGGAGATCGGCTCCCCCAGGATGAAATTCGATAAATGCCTCTGTAATAATAAGACAAATATGGAGAAGGTTTATGTTGTTAGTTCAATGCTGGATGCTTTGAGTGCAGTATTTAATTAGTCCCTGGAAAATAGTCCAATATTTTACAGTGAGAAGAAACAAGGTAAGAGAAAGGTAAGAGACAGGAACAGATTCAGGAGCAAATGAGGAACATGGGTCCCCCGGCTGTGTGTGTCACATTAGTGACACCCTCCTTTTCTGCCCTATCAGCCAGGGTTGGGCACCAGTCTTCTGTGCTCCAACCCAACTGAGTAGGAAGCATAACCTGGATTTGAAAGGTCCCAAAAGACACTGAAGACTGGAGGAAAAGGGTCAGGGAGCTCAGGCACATTTTGTCACCAGGTAGGCAGGACTGTAGGTCCCCATAGAAGCTCGGGCTGAGGCTAGAACTAGAGAGGGTGTGGGGTGAGGTGCAGACCCCCCAGGGACAAGTCTTACTTGAGCATGGAGTCAGCGCAGGGTAGACTTAGAGTAGCACAGCCTTGGAGACTTTCTGAGACCACGTGACATTGTGGCTTGCCTGGCAAACTGTGACAGCTATCACACGGAGCACGCGTCTGGTCTGTCTGCCCCAGCCACACGAGGCTGTGTAGGGAGTGGCGGTGAGAGTGGAGAGTGTGGCCTCTCAACTGGTCTCCTTCACTTTCTCCCCACAGATACCATACTGGAAAAGAAGGCACCTTTATCCAAATGGGGCAACGTGAAACAGGAAGTACAATAGAGAACCATCCAAAGCCCTGAGTTTTAACCCCACGTTAGGTTTTCTAGGACTTGGTTGCAAATACCCGGTGGGCCTGGAGCAGGCAAATCTGAAAAAGGAATGTTTCTGTTTGTGACTCACACCTGATGAGTATAGTATAAAAACCATGACCTGAAAAATTTTGCTTTTTGTTCATTATGGAGAGTTACATGTTTAAAATAGAGCAATGATAAATCCTTCAGAAAACCAAGCACAATGTGCTCCAGGGAAAGTCAGTAAAGCAACACGCTGAAAAAGAAACAGTAAAGCAGACCAAGTGTGCAGGGCTTGCTGGGGAATCATAGCATACTTTCTGGTGCAAGGAGTGCTGGGTAATCCTAGCCCATTTCCTGGTAGGAAACACACTCTGTCAGGAATACCTCTCCAGTCAACACTGGGAGGTGACTCTGGATGGGAGGATAACCCCACTCTTGGTATGACTGGCTGGTCAAGAAAAGGTACAGAATGTGCTTCTTCACAGCTGCCAAAGCTTCCTTCCACTGCGCTAACTTTTCCAAGGTCAAGCTCTTTTCCAGTATATTAATTTTTTGGAAACTTCTTAAGCTCATAAAACTGGAGAGGACAGAAGCTGTTTTCCTCTATTACACAACTACAAAAGAGCAGTAGTGAACCATATTTCGATGGTTTGGATTTTTAGTGTCTCCCACGAGCTCGTGTGTTAAAGGCTTGGTCCTCAAGATGGCACCATAGGGCATTGGTAGAACTCTAAGGGGTGGTGGGGCAGTGGAAGGTATTCAGGTGCTTAAAGATGTGCTCTTAAAGAGGACTGTGGGACTTCAGTCTTCACTTCTCTCTTTTTGCTTCCTGGTCCTATGTGAAGAGGTTTTTCTCTACCACATGCTCCCACCATGGTGTGTTGCCTCACCACAAGACTAAAGTGAGAGTCTGTCCCATCATGCACTGGGACCAGGCACTGAAATAAACCTTTTCTCCCTATAAGTTGATTATCTCAGATATTTTGTTAGAGTAATGGAAAACTGCTTAATACAGAAAGTTATTCCCCAGAAGCAATGACACTAACTAGTGGCAATGTAGAGGAGGCTTTGGAATTGGTTTATGAAAAACATTTGAAAGAGTTTGGTGGAGTTGGCTTCAAAAGCCTAGAATGCTGCTTGTGAAGAATAGTGGGCTATTCTGAGGTGGGCTTGGGAGACAAGAATCAATATATGGAATCACACTCTGTGCCAAGGAGGTATCCAAAGGAAATGGAGACTCTCCAGGGAACTGGGCTAATAGTCACCATGGAAAAGAATTTGGCTGCAGTTAGCCCATGTCTCGAGACTTTGTGGGAAGTTGAGCTAAAGGATGACAACTAGTTTATCTGCTGAGGAAATTTCAAGGTAGCCCAGCACTTGACTTGCAGCACAAGTACTACTGGATGTGTTCAGCTAAATTTACAGTAGTCATAGGGGGAAGAGCAGACAGATTTGAAAAACTTCTGGACTGTCCAGGAAATGGCATTTGTTATTGTTGCTGCCATAAAACTGAGCAGGCACTTTGCATTGGAACAGTAAGAAAGATGCTTCCAACACATCTCAGAAATTTTCAAGGCCACCTCCACATCACAGGCTCAAAAGCATAGAAACATGATCTTGTTTCAACGATTTTCCAAGGCCAAATCATGTGGGGAACGGATGCACAAGTTTACTGCCTGCCTGGGACAACCTAAGAAATCATTTTTCCTCTCACCAAAGCAGTCACAGGCTGCTGCAGCTATGTAACAAATGGACCCAGATTCTGCAGTATGAAATGGACATGAACCTTTGGGAGTCAGGGGCAGGATGCCATGCACTGGATCTCCAGTGTTCCTTAAGGCTCGTTTGTTAAAGGCTAAGTCCCCAGAGTGGGATCATTGGGAAGTTGTGAAACTCTAGGGGGTCTTCGGGTGTGTGCCTTTGGAGGGGGTACTGCATCCCCCACCTCTTCCTTTCCTATTTTAATTTTCTGCCCATGAGGTGAGAAGTTCTGCTCTATTTCATGCTTTACCACAGGCCTAAAAGATATGACTTCTGATTGTGAACTCGGATCTTCTAAAACCATTAGTTAAAATAAACTTTTTCCTTTTAAGTGTATTGCCTTAGGCTTTTTTTTTTTTGCCATGATAGAAAGCTAACTAAAACACATTAAGATTGTGTTTCTTGTTACAAATGCCACAGTGATCATGATGTAGGCATTAGTAAAGGACGTGGACAGGGTCTTCAGAGAACCAAGCCGCCGTTCTCCAGCCCTGTAACTCATCCAAAAATAAAGGTCCTCCTGGCTGTGTGGCGTTCTGTAGACAAGGCTACTCCACACCCTGCAGCAAGGAGTCCTTCCCTTTATTTTCCGCGTCTGTCTTTGGCACTGGGACTGCCGGTACGACAGTAGATGTGTTGGGTAACAGCGGCATTCAGAAATTTCCCGTTGGAAAGAAGTTTTTTCCACCACCAAGCTGAACTCTGAGGTTGTAGGCATGGATTCTCAGAACTCGCATAAGTCTATGGTGACTTCCTAGCAAGTTCATAAGAACAAATGTCATACTTGTCTATTTTCCCTTATTATAAACAAATTGCCCAAGGCTGGGTACTTTATAAAGAAAAAAGGTTTATTTAGCTTACACTTTTGGAGGCTGAAAATCCAAGCTTGGACTCCCATGGTTCAGCTCCTGGTGAGGGCTATGTCACATCACAGGGAGTGGAATCACAGTGGCGTGAGTGTCAGAGAGAGGCCAGCGGGGAGACAGGAGGATGAAAATGAGGGAGGGCCTGGCGCTGCTTTGTCTGGCACCTCGCTCTCAGGAAAACTAAGGCCAAGATCAGCATGAGTCCTCTGGACAGAGACATCCCGGAAACCTGGATTCAGCCCCAGCTCTGACCCACTTTCTAACCTCCCCGCACTGAGAACTAAGCATTCAACATGTGAGCACTTTTCACGCACACTCAGACTGTGTGTGAGCCACAGCGAACATCAACAGGAGAGGGCAAAGATTACCACATTGGGGATTTATTCCCATGTGGCACGTTTTTAGAAGACAATGCCAGTACAGGCGTTTTAGGGAAGGACACTGCACACATTTTATCAAAAGCTTTCATAAACACACTTTTTGAGGTTGGATGTTTAATGGCGAATGTATGTACTACAGTTCACAGATTTGCTCAAAATGGAAAAGGTGTTTTTATTAGTAGTTTCATCAGAAATATTAGATTCGTTACTGAATATTCTATAAGGTTTTGCAGTGAAGTTGGTTTTATCATCAGCTGGTGACAAAATGTTATATTCAAAGTTGATAATTCTGTTACAGCATTCATTAGAGAAGAGCATAACTTCATTTTTAATTGGTCACTTTTACTAATAGTGGGAGTTTATCTGTTACTTTTAGGGGGAAAATGACATATCCAACATTCTGATATAGTTCGATTTTTTTAAAAGCCAGATATTTTTAACCTTAAAACAAAACAGCAACTTCTCCCCACATACCCTCTCCTATTCCTGAAACAAACAAATGAACTAAATATGTTTTTTGGAAGAACAGGTGTGTGTGTGTGTGTGTGTACATGCACATGTGTGTGATGCAAATATGTATCTTTAATAGAACAAAACGAAATGTCACTCTCCACTGGCAATTCAGAAGTGAAAATTTGACAATTCATGTGTAGGAACTTTGAGAAATATCAAAGGAGTAATATTATCGGTCCCACCCTAGAAACATTGTGTCCCACTTGCTTTTAAAGGTCCGCATGGGTACTGCATTTGCACTCTCCGTGGTCCCCCGAAAGGAACACAGAGGAAGGAGCTGGACTCTAAACTTGGAATGAGGACCAGCCTGAAGAAGGGCTTCACACTGTGTCAGTTGTGTTTGCCCAGCTCGAGCCAATAAATGCCATCCCAGCAACACCCCGGGACATCGGTGCATTCCCAGGTGTCCTCGGATAAAGGGACGACTCAGGGACCCAGGAAGAAGAAGGCCAGTACGGGCTCTCAATAGCTGGCTGTTAAAACAACTTGCGCAGATCACACCAGGCCGAGCGGCACAGAGTGAGGAGACGGTCTCAGGTCACACAGGGAGCGCCCGCTCGCTGGCACACTGGACGCTGCTGCCACCCTCTGAGGTAAAGCTATGGAAAACACTGGAAGGCTGGGCCGGCAGTGTGAAAAAACCAAAAACTGTGCTGCTTGGAATTGTGCGTTTGCCTCTTTGGCAGCTGCTGTAGCAGCAAAACAGCCAAGCTGAAGGTCGCCTTGGAAGTCACTGATTCTAAAGGTCACAGGATCACCGACCAGCACATTCTACTACAAGAAGCCCACTCTTCTGTTTTGACATGAGTTGGATTCCTTGTGGCACCAAGGGACAAGGAGGAGACAGAGAAGAATCAGATTCTCTTTTGGGCCACTTTCTTTCAACACAGAAACTCTCACGTGTCTGAATGCCCTGTCTGGCCTAGACATTCCAACCCCACCAAAACACCCCCCTAAAGCCCTTTTTATATTTTTATACTATTTTTACATTTTTTAAACTATCTATTTTTTTAATTTTAAAAACAAAACAAAAGATAGAAATGATACAGAATTTCAAAAAACTAGTAGGAAATTAACACTAGTTAATATGCCCTGAAAGCGAGGGGTGCCATGCAAGGCGAAGGCAGAGACTGGGGCTCCTCTGAAGAAACAGAAGGTGGCACATAGATACTGCATGGAATTAAACTGTACTAAATGCCTTCAAGAAGCCTCATCCTAGTGCTGTACCCTCTTTAAGTTACGCAGCGAATACTGCACAGTTACAGGGCTCTTCGTGAGACTCCCCTTGGACTTCTGCTTCGGCGTCTGCTGTGCATCTACTCCGGTTCTGTGAGAGATTCCAGATCATTTTTGCCTTGCACTGCTTAAGTCATAAATTTCCTCTTCAGCACCTTTCTGGGAAAACCCAATAGCCAGCATCCAATTAAAATTCTGGATAAAGACACGTTCATCTGCTCCCAGCTCTCATACTTTTCTTATGACTCCAGCTCGTCTCAAGTTGTTTGGTATCAGCATGTTAGGGTTTAGTGTTTCTATTCCCCCAACCCCCAAGGCCTCCTGGACCAGAGGCCAGGGCTCATGGGAGATGACTGGGTCACGGGAGCTACAGCTGGCTTGGTGTTGGGAGATGAAGCTCGATTGCAACAACTTAAACAGTAGGGATTTCCATTTTATATGTTGGATTCTGAGAAAAAACCTTTAACTGTTATTTTACACTATCTCAGTCTTTGTGGTCTGAATGTGTAGACAAATCATATAAGCAGAAGTCAGTTATCGGTGGCATAGGTAATCGTGCTCCTGACGGGCTTGGGTCCTAGCTTGTATATAAAGGTCATGGACACACATGGAAGCCAGCATCCTACAGACACAGGAACTTTCCATGTTGTCTCTTCCACATGTCTCGTTTTCATAGCGTGAGGAAATGGATCAACTAATTATACATGGAAAATACTGTCACACTTCCAAAAAGCTGGGGATTGTTTTTAAAGCATTTCAAGCCTAAACCTGCAGCGAACCCTTCTTTGACATCACACAATTACAGATGTCCCAACACGTCTGCCTCTGTTGGGCTCAACAACAATTATGTGGACCAAGGAAAATCACATGCTGGAAAGTGTGTGCCAGTTCCAGCAGAAATAAATCTTCAAGTGCAGACGCAACTGCTGTATAAAGATGATCAGGGTTCAGACGAGGCATTTTTATCAGTAGGATCTGACAAGAGGGACTTGTCCTTAGCATAGTGGGAGATGAGAGAGACAGACAGACAGACACAGAGGCAGAGAGAGAGGGTTGGAAATCTAATAGGGATAGAGAAGACTTGGTTTCTGGAACTGAGGTCTGCTGAGAGAAAGATCACCCAAGCATGTATCCTGAGCTTGCTCCAGAGATTCCTTGTGCAGCTGGAGCGAACAGTCTGCAATTGTTACCAGTCCAACAGTAGGACAGCTTCAGACCTCACTTACAACAAACATTCCGCCTAATGCCTGCCGAAATCCACTCACGTCACTGGTGAGAGAAACACTTCCCTCACAAGGTCACCTAGAAATGCCGTACAGGGGATTTGCTTTGTCTTCCTTCACGATCAGAGCACATGGTCACCAAGATGTTCCCCACTGTGCAGATCTCTGTGTATCACAAAAAACTTCAAGCACCACACCAGGTGGCCAGATTTGCAATGGGACCATTACCAGTGCCCTCCTGTTTCGCATCAGCCGTGTGATCTCAACACGCCCAGATCTTTTCCCTCTGTTGCAGGAAAGTCTGATGGGCCAGGCAGATGAGGTTTTGTGCTGTTTCCCACACTGCTTCCAAAATAACTGGTGAAATAGAGCATTTTAATAGTATGCTGTAGTAGAAGTTGTAAGAATGTGGTCTCTCTCTTAAAATATCTTAATTAGTACTGTAATTTCAGACCACAGGAGACCACTAGTAATAAAAGCCATGGAAAACAAAATCATAAATAAGGAAGGACTATTGTTATGATTCCTTTCCCATATCTTTTCTAATATTAAAATTTTATATTATTATTTTATATATTTCATGTTATTATAGTCTCACTGCTTCAGTGATAGTTCCCTTCTGTGTTGTTAGAACTGAAGATTAAATTCACATTAGAAAAGTTCATTTTTAATCAGTAACATAAACCAGAGGGTATACCCACACAAGGATGAGCCATCATTAACAATAACCTATGCTACTGGAATGAAAAATAGTATACGTTGTTGCATTGAAGGATTCATAATAAATTCTGACTTATCTTCATTTTTCAAAAACTTATTTAGCATCTGGGAGGACCAGAGAGCTTAATTTTCTAAGTAAGCTTTGGGGGTTACTTGTAAGCAGAAGAAACAAAATCACACTACTGAAAGGCTTCTAGATGTCGCCACAAGGTGGCGTGAAGAGTCCAGGTTAGCCTGGTTGTCAGCGCAAAGAGGAAGGAATGGAGGCCAGTGGGGAGGCAGAGTAGAGATGAAGGTCACAGGCAGAGGGCGCCGAGAAGTGGGGTGTAATGAGTTAGGAATCTCAGACAGGTCTGTGGTACTTTCTTCAGCCACTGTTCCCTCCCTCTCTGCAAGACAAGACCACTTCTCTTGACAGCTCCTCTTTAACTAGTGATGTTTGCCAAGATGATTTCTGCCTTTACAAGTGGCCGCACAGCACTTCTGCCCTCATCTGTGACTTTGCTTTTTCAGCTTTGAAACATGTTTGAGTTAAGACTCCAGGACTAGTTCAGAACGTGAACTGTTTTGAATCTTATCACACATAAGCAGTGGCTGCCTAGGCTAGTTATCCCTGAGTAGGAAAAGACTTCACGTGCAGTCCCCTCTTGACTTGAGAGAACTGAGAGCGTGGGAAATCAGAGCTACAGTGAAAGGATATTCCACAGACCGGAGCTTCTTGGAGGAGCATCTTGAAAGTGTTCCAGCATTTTCCATCTGTGCTGTCAGAGCCTGCTGCTAGAGCAGGGCAAAATGGGTGGAAACCAACCTGGAAAATCCCCTGCAGGGCATTGATTTCCCTTTTCCCAGAGCAAGGTCCGGGCATGAAAGGAGAGCCCTGCTGTTCTGACTGAGAGTCGCATTCTTTGGAGAGATTGCTTTTTCTACTGATTTGTAGATCTGAGACTTAGCAGTCCAAAAAGGCACTTAGAAAACTTTATTTTCCAGGTAAACATTATTCAGTCCCAGGACAAGTTCTGCTCTGTAAAGCTATCATTACTCAGGCATGTTTCTCCAGAAGGAATTTACAGATAACTTTGAGCAAAAACGGCTGCCTAACATACAAATATGCACCTCTGTTCTAATCAAAAATAGTTTTAGATTGCTATTAAATGCTGGCCCTTTAGATGCTGGTGACTTATGCTATGGTCTTTGCCACTGCATATCTGTTCTACAGTGAAGACCAGCCAGCATCCTCAGGATTATAGTTTTGGGTACAAACACCTATGCATTAAAGGAAAAGTAGATCAAAGTTCCCCTCGTATTTTAAAGAGAAAGCCCTCCATGGGAAACGAACAGAATTACAGATGGGTCATAGATACTGAACACATGTAGTGAGTGGATTTGACACGGAGGATCCACAGTGTGAGATTTTCAACAATGGCAATGATAATAAACACTGGAGTTCTATGAGCTCTCCATATTAATTTAATCTTTATAATAACTCATAATTAGATAACATTGCGACATGTGTTTTCTAAGTAAGATAGCCAAGGCAGAGAAAAGTTAAGCAACTTGCTGAGATATGCAGCATGTAAGTGTCTGAGACATAATTTGAAAGCAACCAGGCCAGGTTATGGAGTCTACCCCTATTTAATACAAGTTCTGTTTGGATGAACATAACTTGCCAGGTAGAAAATAAAGAAACTCATTACTTTAGTCCTAATCTATTAAGGAATAATGCATCTATTTGGCAACCCTGGAGATCTGGAGTACAAGTGTAAACCAGTGTTATGGCTTATGTCTAGATGTCCCCCTCTACAAAATCTCATGTGGTCATAGGTAGGGCTTTTCACAGGTGGCTGGATCTAGATCTAGATTAAGTGTGTGATGCAGGGATTGAGGGTGTGTGAGTGTGTGATTAATTCTGGGAATAGATAATGGGAAGGCCCACCCTGGGTATGAGTGCTACCCAGGGAAGCCTGGACAGAATACAAACGACAGAAAGAAGGCTGCTGTTGTCACTTGTTATTGCTCACTACTTGCTGCTTTGCTGCCTTCTGCCTGCCATGAACTCTTTCTCTTCTGTGACGCCCCTCTGCCATGCCACCCTGCCTTGGAGCCAGCCCACTAAGAGCTAAGAATTTTACAAACTGTGAACCAATTGAATTTTTCTTCCTTTAACTTTGGGTGTCATGTCATTTTGTCTCAGTGATAAGAAAAGCAGCTATGACAACCAGAAAGGAGAAAATAAAATAGCCTGGGATAGGTACACACCAAATCAAGGTATAGTGTTCTTGACCAGGCATGGTTGACCTTCAGTACAACTGTATTTCCAGCTTCTGCATATGTACTATCATGTCTGTTATTACCATTTCATGGGATGTATTCACTGTTCCTGCAGGCAAAAACCGTTTCCAAGCCCAAGGCGATTCAGTTTTGCTGTCACTGACATCTAACTATACTCACAGAGGGAGTGAGATTAAAAGGGATCAGTTAGTGCAAGCTCCCAAGTCCTTGTCAGTTTCAGTAAACTCTAGACTCATCATGGTCTTGCCAGAGAGCTCAGTAAGAAATGTTGATGCCATTGATCTAAGCAATGAGGAACATATCAAGAGAACTGTTATAATGTACTCCATAAAGATGTACAATAAACTTTACGCCCCAATCCAAGGCATCAAAATGTATGTGACTGTTGTTTGAAAAGAAACTGTGACACATTATTTGGAGAGGTGAATGTTGAGTTCAGTTTACTCGGCAATTCTCTGAAGGGTCCAAATGGCCGAGCCAAAAAAAGGAAAAAAGACGGTGATCATATTACTAAACAATGGTGCCAGAAAAAAATTTTTTTTAGTTAAAGGCTCAGAGTCTGAAGCTGTTTTCAACACCTGATAAAGTTTTAATTAAATTATGACTGTTTTAATAATAGATCAGAATCTCCTTCCTGAGAAATAAGCACATATAAGCACTTTGCCTTTCTTACTTTAAAAACAGGCTTCCTACTACAGTCCTGGTAATTTTAGTAGCTTATCTGCTACAGGAGATGAAGCAAAGAGCATGAAGGGGTTTCTGCTATCATTCTGCTTTATTTCTCATACTTACTCTGAACTCTAAGTTCTTGTAAATGAGAAATTCTTTGCTAACAGCATCAGTTAGTTGCATCCAAATAGCAATTAAAATCTACTTTCTTTTGCTCATTTTCTATTTTAAAAAATACTAAAGAGAGTTAAATGAAGTCACCCTGGAATGTTACTCAATAAAACTAGGATTAAAAGGAAACATTTTGCTAGTATATCTGTTTTTCTCTGATATGAGAAAACTCTGCTATCAAGCTCTGTACTAAGCCTTTCTGCTTTGGAGAATCTTTCCAGGTCAACAGATGCCATGGACCCAGAGGAGTATATTCAAGGAAAAGAGGAGTGGAATGTCTCGGAGAGCTCCAAATTTCACAGGGAAATGGATAGCCATAAAACAAGCAAGGTGGGAAGGTGACACAGTAATGCTAGTGCCAGGAAAGGACCCTTCCCAGGCATGCAGCAGTGGACATGTGGCTCTCTAAACAGGGCATGGGAGGGCAGAGAGACAAGGAAGCAGTTCCGAGCTCTAGTTTAAAACCAGTCCCTAGACCTGCATTGCAAACCCAGGACTACTGAATGGTGAGGGTGTGCTGGGTAACTTACAGACCTTCTCTGTGGGGATGGTGACAGTTTTGCTTTCGTAAAATGGGGTGGTTTTGAGGATTACACGAGATCACATATAGAAAATGATAGTTCAGTATCAGCAGACAGTAGGTCCTAACCATCATTAGTAAAAAATGAAGAATAAAAAGCGATACTCCTATAGAGGAAGAGATTGTTAAGTTTGGTTGAGAAGCAACTAGTGGCCAATTTTTAAATTATTTCTTGGGAATGTAGAGCAGTAACAGCAACAATAAAGCATTAACACAGCTACTGACATATGAAGTACTTTGGCTTGCCAAGTAATTTAGGTAAATTATCTTTAAGTCTCACAAGAATGTTGCAAGATTTTATGTACAATTTTACAGTTTCAGAAACTAAGGTTCAAAATGGATCAGAAAGCAAGTACAGGGCAGGAGGGCAGGAATTAGAACAGGGAGTGAATTTCTTGCTCCAAAAAGTAAGCTTTATGAACTAAACTTGTTTTCCTCAGGATACCTGAGGGATTTCCTTATAGCATTAGCCATAAAATGGTGCTTTCATTCATCCAACTTGGGTTTCTAAAACTGACCTCTTGTGTTATTGTCGGTTTTCTTCATTATTACAATACTCCATCCCATGAGAAAATTCTAGAGCTTGGATTTTTAGAGATAAGTCACTGTGATATACAAAGGTATTGACTGTTCTCAGTGTGGTACTAAGCTCACTTTATAACGCTGTGATGATTTAAGTGACATAAATCTCAGGGCCTGGGCAAACTATAGCAAAGGCAAAACATTCACACATGTAAATAGCTCATATCTTTAAAATGGTTGACGTCAGGACAAATGTTAATTGGGCTGGTAAAATTTAAAGCAACCAAAAGTTTGCACATAATCTGTAGATTAATATAGTAGCATCACTATTTTCCTTATAAAGCAACCTGTTATTTCTTCAAAGTTGCCAAAGCTGTTAATACTTCAAGGGCGTCTGTATGGGTTAGGGCGCGCCATTATTTTGGATTAGAGTGGTGAGGGAATTTTGTTCATCAAGGAATAAAATATTAATGAGATGTATAGAAGAGTTTCTAAATCTTTCTTGCAAAAATTGATTGAACTATTCTGCTTAATTTTTGAAACTTTGATTTGTAAAGATATGGGCTGGTAAATGCAAAAGAACTTCTATCACGCAAAAGCGAAACTTAAATTAACATCTCATTCCCGATTCATACACTATAATCACACTGAAGACAAGGTATAGGGGAAAACACAAAGATGAACTTAGACACTGATTTGCTTCTAGGAATGTCTGGGTTTAGGGAAGAGACTGATACAGGGGAATGAAACTCCCAACCTACTATTTGTCCTGTGTGAGTTCGTGTTCTCTAAAATTGAAGAATGAATTTTAGGAACAATGGAAATTAAGAGCAGAATGTATTTACTGAGATGAAGAAAGCTTCTCTCTGAGAGAGACAGAAGGGGTCCTGAGTGGGTTGCCAAAGACTCTGTCTTTTTAGGGACTTTTATAGAACTTTTATAAAGTGAGATAGGTCCAAGATGAGGAAAACCTAGGAACTTGCAAAGTGGGCGTGAGGTGGGATAGATCTACGGCCAACCCATAAGATTATGAGTGCAAATTGCTCAGATAAAACTGATTGAATCGGGATCAAATAGGGAGGTGAGTCAAGTAGCAAGCAGGCTGCATACAGAGCAGTGACTCCTCCCTTAGAGGGTTGGGATAGTGACTCCTGGCCTCCCCAGGGAGATAGAGACCTATTTAGAATTCAGTCCTCAGCTTGTGGGTGTATTTGTTTGATCTTTTGTCTTGAGCTCTGTGTGGGAGGCATCTGTGTCTCCCACAGTTACAAGGTATCTGGCCTTCTCTTTCCAGGACCCAGCCTTGTCTGAATGCCTGTAATATTTCTAACTAACTCAGCTGCCTGTAACAGGACAGGAATCACATCAGCATATTCAAGCTGGACATTGGTTCAAACTTAATGACACTTACACATTTCTTCCAGATAAGACCATAGTGGTTAAGCAGAGAGACCACTGAGGTATAGAGAAGCAAGCTCTAAACCCTGCATGCGCTTAGAGGTTAGCCACGTTCACGTGTGATTTGTTATGCCTGCCTTGCTATCTGAGGTTCCATTTGGGCTTTGAGAAGACCCTAAAGATCCAAACAAGGACAGACACGTGTCAGACCAAACCCTCTCCTCTTCGCCAAATGCAGCAGCACAATTGCTCATGCCATGGTCTTGGATATCATTCTACTTTCTTCTTTTTCTGTAGGTGATTCCAGTTCCTCACGGGTGTCACCCATTTCTGCAAGTCTACTAAGCAAGGGCCTATTGTTCCAGGACCTTTTTTACAAGGATGTTTGCAGACTGAACAGCCTTGGTAGTATACGTAGTGGCTCCAGGAATGAAGTACAGATTTGCTTACATTTTTGGAAACTAAAGATAATCATCTTTTTCCAGAGAAAAGGACAGTCATAATGCCCAAGATGAAAGTTTTGGGTTCCCTAAACCAGGAGTTCTTCTCCTTTAATGCAATCAGCTGTCTTTGCAAGTGTCTTCTGGGCATCCTTTGTGTTACTCTGTGGACACAGAGCATCATTTGTATCATTGTAAGCTGTGTCTTCCTACCTTGTGTATCGTGCATCACTGCAGAAAAACATAAGTGCTCATTCATCCTTTTGTAGAATGTAAACTTGTTCTGGAAAAAGGCACACTCAAGTTAAGTGAGGTTTCTTGGGAAAATTACCTTCAATATACACAGAAGGTAGATCAGTTTTTCACTACCTATGGTTTATTACAATTGCTGACCTATAATTGGGAACTGGTGCCAAGTACAGATTCTCCCAGTACTGCTTTTGGTGTGAGTACTGAACTATGTCTTGTCTCTGTTCCAGGACACTCGTGTTTGCTATAAGCATCCATGAAATGGTGGCTGGCTAAATTGTTTACTTGCAAATAGGGTATAGACTTAATATAGTTTCTGACGTTTCCTTCACTCAACTGCTTACCCCTCTTTCGAATCGGACAGAGAACCTTATAGAGGATTTCCCCTTCACAGCACTAGAGTAATATTGCTGCCAACATGATATCTCTAAAGTAAAAACCATAGACCATTTTCTGACAAAATCTTACATTAGCTTTCCCAGGAAGCAGTGATGTCAGGATACACTGCAAATCCCATGGAGTGGCATCAAAGCTTTTTATGAATCATTGCCCAGTCCTTCCATCTTAATTCCCAGCATCCCCAAAGTGCATGCTGTACCCCACTCTTGCAAACTAAGACACCTGTCCATGTCCAGTACTCTTCCAGGTTCGCACCTCTATGCATGCTGGAACTGCCCATCTCATCCAGTCCCTGTACAACTTACCCATCAATCAGAACTCAGCTGAAATCCTCTTCCACACAGCACCCCAGAAGAATGCAGGAGCTCACTCATCCTTTCATAGACACAGGATGGATGAATGAGGCAAAATGTAAATTCGTTCTGGAAAAGAACACACTCAAGTTAGAAATAAGAGAGCTCATGCTGAAGTTGCCTTCAGTATATACAGAAGGTAGATCAACTTTTCACTACCTCTTGTTTATTATAATTACCGACCCATCATTATACAAGGATTATAAAATATCAATGAATTACCTGTTCAATAATTCCTTGGGCTCTGTTGACACAGCTGGCCTCGGTTGGTGTTATTAACTCCATGCCAGTTGGTTTGAAAACAGTCAAAACTGTTTGCAACAACTCTACATGAACAGACCCAAGTTCAATAGAAAAACAGGATCTTCCTGATTTGTACTTGCTGGAAACCTGAGAACCGCATCTGGGAAATGTATGATAAAAACACCCCAAAGGCTGCTCCTGTCACACCTCAGAGGAATGTCACTGGTCAGAAAGAAGGAGCACTCTATGGCTGTTTCCTAAAGGATTTAAACACCTCCCTTTGCCTCCTCCCCACAGTTTACCCTGCATTCCCCACAGAGGTGAGTCCCAGGGAGCAGGAGCACATCCTGCCCCTGCCAGGGGCAGCCCTGCCAAGGGAGGGACGGCAAGAACAAGAAACCAGAGAAAGTTAGGGCTTGGGATCCCAGAGGGACAGCACATGCCCTTCCTGCACTCCTGTCTCCGGTGTATATTTTCGTAGCCTCTCGGATTCAGTTCACTGGCAGCCCCAGGGACAAATGCCAAGTGGGAAAATGTGACTGGGTAAAGACCTCGGAGAGGTGGCCTGCCTGGGCTCACTGGTCTAACCAAGGAGGCAGCTCCGCTCGCCCGCAGCGTCCAGATCACCCCAGGTATCATCCCACAGGCACGCCCTGCACGGTGCCCTCCCAGCCTGGGCAGCAGAAGGAACATGTGATTAGCCAGTGCCACCTCATCAAAGGGCAGAGAGGAGCGTACAGCAGTCACTCACAGGAGGGAAATCCAAACAAGATTCCTACCTGAAACTAAAGGCCCATTCTCTGCAGCAGGGGTGGGGACAGGGGACAGAGACTTCCTCTCTGGGACATCTTTGAAGTTCCCCCTTAGTAAACATGCCTCTTCTCCAAGCACTGCACACACGCAGAGCTGCCACCCACAATTCTACCCCTGCCACCCAGGAGCGGCCCCCAGGTGGCACAGCCATTCCTCACACCCAGGGCATGGAGGGGGACCGTGGGGATGCCCTTGACCTCCTGCTGCACGAGGACTGGGGTGCTGGTTGCCCACAGCGATGGGGTGCTGTGCTGGAAGGGGCTGTGCTGAGTTTGAACTGGCATTTTTCTAACGTCTTTTTTTTTAAATGAAATATTTATGACAGGAAATCAGGTTAGACATTCCTGAAGCCAGCAAGCATTTGTGAACATGCTGTCCAGTCCTCCCTGGACATGTAAATGCTGGGAAAGTTTTGAAGGAAGACCTACGTACTTCATTCCTTTACATTTAACCCAGGCCCTGGAGGAATGCAAAGGCTGCCGGGAGCCAGGCCCAGGAAAGAAAGGGTCACCATACGCAGGCCACATGAGGAAATTCCTCCCCTCAGCAGCCAGAGCTCACACTCCAAAGTGAGCTATGAATAGAAAGTTTGTGCATGGTTATGAATATGGATAAAATACATCACTCATGGCCAGGGGATGGCAAGCAAAACTGAAAACACATATTTTGGATGGCACCATATTTTGAAAAATATATTTAAAAGAAAATAAACACAGATTGTGTTTGTTCATTTTCTGCTTGAAGTACCTTGGGGGGAAAGAGACATCAACAACTTCTCTTTCCAAATCATTTGCGCTTTTTTGTGCTTTTCAGCACAGCGTCAGACTTTCTGGGAAGGCAGAGAGGTCCTGCAGAGTGCACGGTGAGTGGTTTCATTGGCAGGCGTTACACTCCCTTCCTGGGGTAGACAGGGAGTGGAGTCTTTGAGTATGTCCAGAAAGGCCGCGTGGCCTGAGAGATGGGCTCAGCTCGTTCCCCTGAGGGCTTGTTTATGCCTCCTCCAGGCCAGTGAATTCTGCTGGCTTCTACCTTCTTAGCGTTCATCTTCTCTTTTGCTAGATTATTCATAAACATCAAGAGTGCATCTATCTTGTTCGTCCTCCAGATGAAAACTGGAACTTGGCCACTGTGTGTCCCATCGAGAGGATCACACTCTCTGAGACTTAATTAGGAGGAAATATGGTTTTTGCTCCCATTCCACCTTGACAGCTACCTTCTCTCCTCCTCCAAGGACAGCAGTGTCCTTAGGTTCTCCTTGGGTTGCCAGTGAATTGCTCATTTGCATGCCCTGGAATATGCCCTCGCTAGGCAGCACAGCTTACTCAGCAGCAATGCCACCATCTCTCGGTTTTCCACTTCGACTAACCCTTCCACAGCTCTCCTCAATGCTGTGGCATCTTGAGGGCCACTACAGGAAATTGGATTCATCTGACAGCCTGTGTTTGACTGCAGAGATAATATTCCATTGAATATGGATACTCACACTCTTCATTGGCTCCCAAACTTCCTGCTTCATCCAGAAGAACTCAGAACATTGGGTTGAAGAGTCACAAGCCATAAACACAGTGCTGTGACTGGATCGTACATCAGCGCCGAGCCCAGGGCAGAGGAGTCTGTGGTACGATGAGCATCCTCAGGAATCGTCTGATGCCAACACTCGGCCTAAACAGACATGCGTGGCGCAATTTAAAACAAAGTTTCTCAGGAACTTCAAGTAAGAAGCTATGATCTGAAAGGAGAGACCGTAAAGTAGACCATTCGTGGCTGTGAGTGTCCAGCTTACTTGTGCAACCCAGCAGTCCATTATCCATTTCTCATTCTGATTATCGAGATACCTTGTGCCAATACTGGAACTTTCCTAGTGATCAAGACAACACCGCTGAGAACAAACACCAAGGGCCCCTCTGGGGTGAGGCCCGAATCCCAGGAAAGTCTGCCTTGCTTGTGCCATGTTTCAGCTATGCGGCAGCAGAGGGCGTTGAGGATAAACTGAGAGCCCTCAGAAAAATGGAACAAGGGGCAGATATCTGTGGCAACTCTGAGTTCAGTGAAAGTTTATGCCTATTGGGTAAAAACTTGGTCAGTTTATGACCCATGGAAAGCTACAGCCAATCTGTGTTATCAACTTTCTATCCCTTCTCTAATCATCACACCATATTCTATAATCCAACTGTTGACTACAGATTAACATAGATTATATGTGTGTATGTGCATGCGTGTATATACATACATAAATATAAATATTATATTTAGTTATTATTGCAGAATGTTACACAAGATCAATATTTTATATAAGTATTAGATGCTTCTGCCTTAACTCATGTCAACTTCGTGTGTTTTGGGCCACTTCAAGAGTATGATTGCTGTACTTTTTCTCTTGTTTTGCAGGTTGGCTGGCCTAGTGCTTATCTGTGACAGTTGAATAAAATCATTTGCACAGCACACAGCCATGCCAGTGTTAATTTTGTCAGGTGCAATAATGATTTTGCATGACTTTTAAACTCACACTGCGTCCCCTGGGATGGGAGCACACAGTAACAGATGTTCTGCTAGGTGATGATCTTCTGCCTCTCCTTCTAGAAAGCAAGAGCCCTGTAGTCCGAGGCTTGTTAGTTACTGCTCCTTCCCAAATGCCTGGAACCGTGCATTTAATGTAGTAGACACTTGATAAATATTTTTTGACTGAATAGACCCTTAAAGATTAAAGAAGAGAAAAAAAAACTTGAAGAAGAAGCAATTTGCTCTGTATATCCTAACTTTGGTGTTTGATCTACTGCAGACAAAATGCTTTTCTCTGTCCTGGGCCAGGCCTACTTTTTCTTGACATCAGTCAGTGACTGCTTTAATGTGTGGTTGACTACTTGGTACAGTATTATTATTTTGATAATGTGGTATTTTTGGAAGTTACAAATACCTGATAATATTTCTTATCCTTGACACTGATGTGGTAACTAAAAGAAAAAAAATACACCCCAAATCTATGTTTTGTTGCTGGGTAATTTGCCAATGTTTGTATAAGCAGCAAAGGAGGATGTTTTGATAGATTTAGTAAAGACTGCAAAATAAATGTTCACTTTCCTCTCTCGGATTTACCTCGTGCTTCTATGGATAAATATGGTGAGTATATGCATATATACCTATACAGATTAAATAGATAAATAACTAAAAAAACCCTGCAGTGTGTATCTTGGTTTATGAAAGTTAACATTTCAATAAAATTCTTAGGAAAATTAAGGGCACACACAATAAATGTTTATATTTGCTTCAAGTAACTTGAAGCAAATTGGAAAGCTAGCTCTCTATGAGAATGGCTTAAATGCTGAATTCAGGTTAATTTTGTATGAGCTTTCTTTTACATGAGAGAAAAATCCCAAATACTGGTTAGTAGATTTTCATTCTCTATTTCACTATTAATTTTTCCTGACAGATCATTTCTTGATAACTACTGAAATTTTCAGAACTGGATTTGAATTCACAATGATCTTCCTGCCTCAGCCTCTCAAGGGCTGGTATTACAGGTGTGCGCCACCGCACTTGGCCTACAAATTCTTATGAAATGTTATGTTTATTCCGTTTAGGAAAGAAAGGATATTTTCCAAAAATAAAAGAAGCTAAAATATCCTATCTATACTGGGCATCCTACAGGAGACACAAGATATGTGACTCTGACATTCGACCTCTGCGTTTTCAACTGTGGAAGACATAGCTGCCTAACAGACAACCCACAATCACTTTGGCCCATTTACTAAATCCATTGTGCTCTCTTTCTTTTATTCTCTGTGGTGGAGCTTTTACATTTCATCTTACTTTTTTAAACAGTTCACATAGTTGAACTATCAAGGACATTTAAGAAGAAAAGAAAAAGAATTAACACTTCCATAAATTTTCAAGATAATAATAGCAAAAGATACTAATGAAAATATTTTGGAGGGTTTAATGCAACCAAACAAGACCTGTGTACACAACTGCTAGACTATAAACCTCGCTGTGGCAGAAACAATGAAAACCCAACTCCCACGGGACAATAAAGGCTCGGTGCAGGGCCCGGCACGCAGGGTTGCACAGTGAATTCTTGCCGATGGTCTGGAACATCAAGAACGTGTTCCAGTGGAAGAGTCAGCTCTGGGATGCGTCCCTGTCCAAGAAGCATGTGGCACACAAGCAGTGATAACTAGAAGCATTGTTCTTCAAGGAAATGATGAAAAGCACATACATAATTCAGAGAGGTAAACACCTTCAAGAATGTCAGAAGAGCCTTCTATGTCCACATCATTGGAAGAATTTTACAAATTAGAAGTCAGTGGTTTGAATAAAACCAGAGCCTGAACATCTATTTCCAGCTTCTCAAATGTGCAAAACATATTTTTCCTTTTTAGCTTCCAAGCGAGACCAAAGAATCAGAACCACTGCAGGGATTGTTTCCATGGCCTCATTCTCAAGGAACAGACAAGCGAGAGTCAAGCAACAGAACAAGTCAGTATCCACATTCAAGGTGCAGACACAAAGGCCGAGGACTATAGGACCTCTCGTTATGATCAGCATGGGTCACCTCTTTTATAACTGAAAAACTGCCATATAATAAATATCAGATGTAGGATTGCAAGTTAACAACAAGACCGATCAGTCAGGCAGAGGATAAAGCCTCATATCCGGAGGTCTATGGGAGCCTGCCTAGAGTGGTGTCTCTCTTCTTGCTCCCCTAGAACACAGACCTCCATTTATGTTAGCTGTCACTTAAATCTGGATGGGGCCTGTGATGACCCCAATCAACACACTTTGTAGAAATGATGTCCTGTGACCTCTGAGGCTAATTCACACACATAGTGCAGCTCCTGCCTGGTTCTTCCCTTCAGGATTCCTGCCCTGGGAACCCAGTTGCTTCCCCTAAAAAAAAGCCAATGGAGAGGCCAGGTGATGATACGCCGGCTCAGAGCTTCTGCTAAGCACCAGGCAGGAAAGTGAAAGAGTCTCCTGATGATTCCATGTCATACCTTCAGTCTTCCAGTGGAGGCCTCGACGTCGTGGCACAGGTCCCTCCTCACCTGGTGCAAATTCATGACCTAAGAAATTGAGAGAGATTATGAATTGCTTATTGCTGCTTGAAGACATGCATGTGGTGCAATTTTTTATGCAACAGTAGATAACTAGTGTAACAAGGAATGCTTTTTCTCTTTTTTTGTAACATGTTGTTTACTTGACATGCTTTGAACTTCCGATGACTAGC
The DNA here is from genome assembly GCA_004027455.1 of Hydrochoerus hydrochaeris. Lineage (NCBI taxonomy): Eukaryota > Metazoa > Chordata > Mammalia > Rodentia > Hydrochaeridae > Hydrochoerus > Hydrochoerus hydrochaeris. The sequence continues at coordinate 29,223 of PVLA01010195.1, read as the reverse complement.
ATTGTGTCTGATCTTTTCCACCACTGAAACATGCTTTTCCATTTACAGTTCTGTTCCAGATATGCACCCATGGGTCTTGTATCTGTTAGTGTTCACAAGAGAAACATGCGATTTACAATGTAAGCTTGCAATGGCCACTCACAAAAGGTGGAAGAGGGCAGAAGGGGCCACCTGCATGTCCAAGAGCCAAAGGGTCCAGTCACGAGTGGAATACTTTGAGGTCACTGCAAAGTCTTGTGCAAGTCCGTAGGGGAAGCATAAGGGTTTGCGCTGGCAGCTGGGCATAGAATTTCAAAGGCAATGTAGGAGACTGGAGCTCCTCTGAAGAAATAGAGATAAGACTTTGTTCTTTCCCTTTTTATTCCACACAGGCTACAAGCCTATTGGTTGGTGCCACCTTCGCATGGCGGCCTGGGTCTCTTAGTAAGTCAGTCATCCAGACACAACAAGATATATGCTGAGCCAATCCATTAGGTGTTTTCTCCCCAAGTGAAAACTGAAATTAATGACTGCAGATGCATAGCTGAATTAATTTATCTTCAGAGTTATACAAGAATCTCCTGCTCAGAAATAACAAAATTTATTGATCATAGAATGGCACATTTTAGGTTCCAGCTGGCACAAGACAACTTTCAGCCCTCTGCAGGTCTATGTTTCACGTGCATGTCACCTAATGTTTAGCATGTCTTTTCCTTGCTTACCACTTTTATTCATCGGGACTATTTTAGATATAAAATAGACTTGGGGAGCCCTCAACTACCTCCTCTCATTTTCTGCCTCCAGTGACACTTGTCCCTTTTGCCACCTTGCTTAGGGTGCCAGTTTCAATTAAGATAACTGTTATCCCTTTTTTATTTGGGTCTCTCCCTAGTGGATCACCTCATTTTGTATTGATTAGCTTCCCTTCAATCCCACTTCTGAGGCAGTTCAGACCCAGTCCACCCTCAAAATATAACTCTGGCTTAGGGAAGATCAGATTTTCTACCTATATTTCCACCAGGAGCTCCACCCTGGGGGTCTGCCCCTATTCCCACCACTGATAGAGCTCTCTGCTGTGGTCTTCTTTTTCCATCTCCTACACCATGCCTGTTGGAGGAAGGGTGCTCTCTAAATTGGTTAGGGATCCAAAACCAATGAAATTACCTCAGAACTCAAAGAGATTTCTCAAATATGGCCTTCTGTGACTTTGTAAATCTTGCAACAATCCAAATCTCCCTGTTGTAAAGCCCTTAGGAGAATATCAGATGGTATAGGACCTCTGCCTCATCAATGAGTGAATAATTCCAATCCATCCTCACCCAAATTCCAGGAGATACAAATTAGTTCTCACACTTGGATCTCAAAATGCTTTCTTTTCTATTCCTCCAGATTTAAGAGACTTAATATGTACACAGGGACCACCCTACAGAACACAGATGATATTCTAGTCTGCAACACAACTGGGAAGCTATCCAAACACAACACTGTCCAAAGTTTGAATTTTCTAGTAAAAAAAGGAAAATAAGGCCTCAAAAGTAAAAGCTCTGACATTCCCTTGAAGAGTTCAATCCTTAGGACATGTTCTTCCTGCTGAGGAGTAGCAATCTTGTAGGGCGTGGAGCCAAGCTATCTGTCATCTTGAATCCCCATCCACCAAGCAACAACTTTGTTATTTCTTGGGAATGCTTGGCTTCTGCTAAATCTGGATACTCAGTTTTGCATTAATGGAAAAACCTTTATATGAGGTTGTCAAAGGCCCTGAGTCTGAGCCCCTAGGTTGGGCAAATGCTTGTCCAAATAATGACAGTGATTCTTAGGAAATAAGCATGTTCTCAGTAAGGTTCCAGGCCCAGGAGTACCAGAGTTGAGAAAATCCTTCTTTCTCTTCATAGCAGAGAAGAGAAAAGTCACTCTGAGTGTTTGGACACAAAACCTGGGACAGAAATAATAACCAGTGGCTTAATTTTTTTAATAAAGATAGATGGAATAGGTACTGAATGTCTACCCTGCCTGGGAGCAGTAATGGACACAGCTATCCTAACAGAAAAGGCCACAAGACTTACTCTTGGGCAAAAGTTAGAGGTCCTGACTCCCCAGTAGTTAAGAGCTACATTTGAGGCAAAAGGTAATTTAAGGTTGACAAGAAAATGATTTACCAAACTCCTGGACACCTCAGAGATTATCACTAAGATCTGCACTGCTCTAAATCCTCCCTGACACCTACAGGGTGGCAGGTTAGCCATTGTTGTGGGTAAGTGATTTCACAAGTCTGTGAAAATAGGCAGGAAGTCAGTGATCTGTCCTTTTAAGACCCTGAGGATTGAAGCAGCTATGTCTAAGAAGGACATTGAAAGGCAGAACATGCAGTTGTTAAAACACGGCAGGCTCAGACTCAGGGCCTTTGAGCAATCCTCTAGCCCTGGAACCTCTGCTCAATGAGCAGAGTTCATTGCACTCTCTCAGGTCTTGCTACCAGAAAAAGATAAGGAACTAAATATCTACACAGTTCCAAATATGGCTTTCTGGTGCTATCTGAGCATGCAACGATCTGCAAAAAAAGAGGTTAGGAATTAATGAACAATTATCTACACAACATAAGCAGGAAATTCCATAACCTCTGGAGCCAGTCAATCTCCACTGATAGGTTACTGTCATGTATTACAAGGGACACCAAAGGGACATGTTTAAAATCTCACTGGGAAATCAAAGGCCAACGAAGATGCAAAAAGGCCAGCCCTGCATCCCCTGGAGACCTAATCCTTATCCCTAGTTGCTGGGGAACCATTAAAACCAAACTGCAACCCCAAGAAGATAACAGGGCTATGGGACAAGAAGGAGCTAAACAGGGATCATGGTCACATCTGGGAAACAAAATAGAGCTTCAACAAGAGACACGATGGAAGGCCATAAAAATCTCCATGTTTCTTTCCCATATGGGAACATATGTTAAATTGGGAATAGTCACTTGAATTTTTGCAAGACCAGAGCTAGTGGCAACCATGAGACAGATCTGTCAAGCTTGTCCTGTTGCAATGACCCTGAGAAGCCTAGGCCACCTCATTTGTTATGATCCCCACAGAGGAGAAGGATGTGTTCCAGAGAGGACATCCCCACATGTGAAGGGTTTAAACAAATACTGAGCCTGGTCAACACGTTCACTGGTTGGCCTGAGGTGTTCCTTACAGAGCAGCAGAAGTCTTTTAGTAAATCTCCCTTCAGTGTGGGTTACCCTGGTCTAGTCAGAGTAACAATGACCCTCTTTCTATTGTCAGATAACTCAAGGGCTGACCAAGGCTTTAGGAATAAAACTCTATCTCCACTCTGCATGGAGACCTTGAACTTCCGGAAAGATTAAAAGGGCCTTCTGGACCCTAAAATGGACTCTGGCAATACTTTGCCGAGAAACTTCTGAGCCTTGTCTCTGGTTCCTGCCAGTAACCCTCATGAGACTTTGAAACACCGCAAGCCCCTAGCAAAACATGAGTCCATGTGAAATAACACAAGAGAAACCTTTTCTGTCTTCTGATGTGGTGATAGAATCTGAGGTGCTAGCCTTCCACAGTGTCTTCTAATCTGGGCCAAGGTCAGCTAGCTGCTCAATAATATGGAAATGAAGTCCTTGGCAGACCACTTGGTGTCCACTTTGGAGACCAAGTGCTTCTGAAGACCTGAAGGAAGGGGCTTGAGCAGACAAGTTAAGACCAGTTAAATCATTTTTGCCACCCCAGTTCCCATAAAATTGGCAGGTGTATAGCTGTTTCACCTCTAGGATCAAGCCAGGTCCTCCTGGTCTACTCAAAACAGCAAACAACCTGTCTGAAAAGACTAAATATTCTTGTGAACCCCATCAAGGACCTCTTCAAAAGGAAACGAGGATCCAACCAGAGATGAGTCATCCTCTAGTGAGTTCAAATAATTATATTTCTAAATCCTTTAGTATCATTTTAAATGTTATAACTGATTATGATTTGGACAGTCTCTTGGATTCCGACCTACTCAAAAGCACTGTTTGGGATTTGCTGTAGACAGAGACTTAACAGCCTATATTTAGGAAGAAACTAAGAATTTCCCTGACAACATAAGTGAGCACTTACTCCGGGCTTAGAGTTTTAACTCTGCATTCTCATTTGTGCATTTCCCTGCTTATTCTGGTTCACTTTCTGGTGTTTCACATACTTTCCTTGCCCTGTCAAAATGCTAATCTAAAAATATCTCCCTGCTATTCACCTTGGTTTTCTTTATGATGCTACCCATGATTGGCACCAGCAAACTATCAGTCCCAAACATTTTCTTTACCTCTGTCTACTTGAAAGAGCTCATATTCCCTTGAAGTCCGCCAATCGGTCCCTAGCACAGGATTGCTGACTACACCTACCACTTTCTGACTATCCAACCCCCTCCTGAATCGATGCTCTTTCAGATGCCTTTATGTCCTCATTTCTGATGAAATCCTCACCTCTCCAGCCTCATTGTCCCATCTATTCTATTCAGATCTATATAGCAAAATGTAAGCCACTCACGACAACTGTGTTTCTGGTCTAATATTTTCAGGTGTTTCACTTATCCCTTGAGCTCCAGTTTGCACACAGGTCATACACATGCTCAGTACTCTCAGGTTACGGGCATTGTGACTCACTGGAAACTCATCTCTACCTTATACTACAAGTCAAGAGGCTGTTCTTCTCCAATGCAAAGGTCTCTCTAAACAAAACCAAATCTCTGCCTTTTCTACTCCAACAGACCCACCTGAAATACAAGGTTAAAAACACTGGCTTCTGTCAGCAGAGACCCTTCTCTGTCCAAGTCTCTGATTTCAGCCTCTGGATAAGTGCTATTAACCAGCTCTATCAAGGCATTCCGGGCACATCACTTCCTTGTCAACCGTAGACACTTGGTGTTTCCTGGATTCACAGAGAGAATTCTCCTTTCAAGAAAACAAGACCCCGGGCGCATCTCAGCCACAACTCTCCCCTCTACAGCCATTAGGCGGAATGGCATTGCTATGCAATGTTTACTCCCGGAAGCCATCAGCACTTTTAACTGAGCACAGCATCTTTTTTTCTACCTTGACATCACTACTTGCCTCACTATCCCAGTGTTTTTTATTTGTGGAAACCAGGCCTTCCTATGCTTCCAACTGGACATGTGTTTGTAGCATAATTTACGTAGTCCCTGGTTGCAAATTATTCCTAACAACCAAACATTCCCAGTTCCCTTTTCCATCTCCATCAGAACAAAAATGGCAGTTACTCTAATTCTCCTTTTGGTGGGCTTGGGGACTGCCATGAGGATAAGAACAGGACCTATGGGCCTAGGAACAGCCACGCACCACTCCTTTTACAGTCTCTCTCTCTCTCTCTGTCTCTCTCATTCAGATTTATAACATCTTAAAGATTTTACAGCATCAAATAGACTCAGTGGCTGTAGTAACCTTCGTAACTGCAGAGCTATAGGTATGCTAACTACAGCACAGGGAGGTCTTTGCATGGCTTTAGAACAGTGCTGTTACCATACCAACCAGTCAGGTGTTGTACAACAAGCTGTAGATCAGCTCAAAGATCAGCTATTCCTATTAAGGGAACAAGGGCTAAATAGTAAGCTCCCAGGCATAAGCAGGGGTGGCTCTTCTGCCTCCTACCCTTCCTTGGCCCATCAGAAAGATTTTTCTATCTTGTGTTTAGACCCAGTCTGCATACTGAGATAATTAAATGTATCATAATATTTATCTCTTCCAGGATACAACAAGCTCATGTACTTGTTCTACTGGGATTCTAGCTTCTTTCAACTCCTCAGGACCCAACTATTCCCCTCCTAACTTAACTCTCACAGAATCAGCTCAATCTTTCTACTTCGTGCTTATCTCTAATTCCCCTAATATCTCACTCACTTTCCAGATTATGGTGCCATTCCAGATCATCCTGGATCATTAAGTTCTACCAAGAGCTGACTAACTTTTTTTTAGCTCTTCCAACAGGGTAAGAGTTCCAAAATCCCCTATATAGGTAGAAACAATGGTCACCGTCAGCTGGAAGCAGCTTCAGAAAAAAGACCAGTAAGCCCTGAACATTCCATAAAGGTTTATGGAGACTATTTCTCAGGAGAAGTTGAGGCAGAAGATAGCTAAGGAAATGACAGATAAAGGAGGGTCTGCCTTGGAATAGATCCTCCTTCTGAGTTAGACATTAGCCTGGGACCAGGATTATCCAGGTGTAAATGCAATGGAAGAAAGTTATTGGGTGACATGTAGTCTCCGGGCATGAGGCCAGTAGTCTTTAGCAATCTTCAGCCAATCCTAGTCCTAATTGTCATGCCACTGACTGTGCTTACTTTGGACACCATGAAAGTATCTACCAAGGCCATAAAAGGTCAAAAAAATCCACTGCCCAGTGGAGCAGTCAAGCCAAATTTCTCACTGGTAGGAGTCAAGCATGAGACCAAGTCCTCAATGATCCCACCCCAAATACTAAGGCTTACAACCCTGGACACCAAGCCCTCTTGGGGTTGCGAGCCTTTCTCAGTCACCTGCTTCTAGGCTGTGAAGTGTGCTGTCATTTTGACATAAGTCTTTGACCTTGATGCTCCTTTGGGGTGTCCTATTAATCCTCCAAGAACTCAAGAAGCTGAATAAGGCTTCTCTGCCCTAATCTGGTAACAGTGACACTGACTACTGACTGTTGAAAATCAACTTTTTTTTAATGAAAGTTTAATATTTACCTATAGAAATTATGCTTAGTATTTATTTTATACTTTGTTGAATCCTACTTTGGATTTTACCCTTTATCATTTTCAAAATATAAAACATATTATTTCATACCCTACTCTATAATATTTTCCAGAATGAATGACTCCTACGACTATTGTTGTGACTGGCCCTTGCACCTCATGCTTTATGCTCTGTGTTTTGCTATTTGTGATTCATATTTCTCAGAGTGTTACCTGAGGGAATTAATCAAAGTCTGGATTTCTAGAGTTCGTTCTGAGACAATTTCCATTAGACTCTACTCAGTGCCTAGAGATACTCCCAGTCTGTTGCCACTTTAAACCTTTGGCTTGGGGATTCCCAAACTGACCTACTTACTGTAAAATTGGCCTGTGAATCCATATGAGATGTAACTTTTGATAGCATCCTCAGGGAACCTTCTACCTCACACCCAGCACCTAGGTTTGAGCAGGTGTTTGTGGTCTCCAGTACAAACGGAAATAGTTTTATTTCCAGTTCTCTCTTCTGCTGAGGAAGTAAACTCTGGAGTATATATCATGGTATTCAATTTAAACAGGTGCTGGGTTTTACTTTTTTTCTTCTGTGCATCACAGAAGCATGGAATTAATTTCGAACCCACCAGGTTTTAGTGAATTATCTCAGTATGCAAGTAGAATTCAGCTTCCTCTCGGGTTACTGTGACTTAGCTTTTATCCTTTATCATTTACTTTATTGCTGATGATCACTGTTTCACCTGACATCTTAGCTGCCTTCAGTAGAAAGTCGATCAGGAATTATAATCCACCATAGCACCATGATCAAAAAGTTGTACTCCATAGGTGAGCTGATTAATCACAGTGGTCAGTTAAACTGGATTGAAAGACTCCTGAAGAGGGGATTAGAGCATGCATCACAGGGATCTCATAGCTGAATGGGCTATCAGGAGGTGGGATCCAGTTGCAGGAAGTGGGTCATGAGGGCATAACCTTAGGGACAATACCCAGTCCCTGGCCCCTTCCTCTCAGGCTCTTTCTTTGCTCTCTGCCTTCCAGAGGACATAAACTGGGTGACTTTCCCCCATCACACCCTTCCACAGGACCCTTCTACCTTGGCATCATTTGACCGTTGACAGAAACCATGAGCCAAAATCAACCTCTCCTCTTTAAATTGTGGGCATCAGGCACTTTGTGCCAGCAGTTGTAAAGGTGACTAATGAAATAGGTATTTTTTAAACAAAAACATTAAATATGACACTTTAGAGATTATAATTAAATCACTGTGTTCTCTGTATCTATATATGTTAATATGTCTCATCTCTAGTATGTATTCCTTTTACCCAGGGGAAAGTTGCTTAACCTTTATTTTTCATTTAGTGTGAAAATAATACAAGTATTATTTCAGAGTTATTGTGGAGTTTAAATAAGTGAATGTACACAACAGTATTGGGTTTGACATGGCATTGAGTGTTGACCAAAGGTTGGTTATTAGGGTTTATGACTTATTTCTTTACCCTTTTGAGGGAAAAAATGTGTGGCTGGTAAGGGTTCTGTAAGTGGCTTAAAGACATGCACCCTCTCTTACTGGTTTGAAATTTTGTGTTGTGTGAGATTTTCTTTCATTAATAAAGTGCTAGAAATTTCCATCAGTGGTTTAAATAAAATGGCAAATGTATTTATAATATGCACCCCAAATCAAGTAGGACTAGTAACATACAGGGGAGAAAAGAGTATATATCCCATGATAAATGAAATAATGCAAAGATGGAAACAATTAATACTGGCCTGTTAACACCTTATTCCAGAACAGTGGTTTCTGAGGTGCAGTGCTCCATGATTCTGAGGCAGCCGTACATTCTGTATAAAAGACTGAAATAACATTCATAAATACTTTCATGTTGAGGTTCTCAACATTTTTGCTTCATGTCTTTTTCTGGTTTTAGACTGTCAGGACATATTGTATTCTGAGAGTCTGGGGATTGGGGTCAGTGTTTTGTAAAAAACCCTAAACCATTGGATTTCTGTCAACAAAGCATAACCATGCTCACTGTTGGGTAGGAAACATCCAGAGACTCATTTGCGTCTCAGTTATCAGAACACTAAGTTAGTGAAAGTCAAGAAAAGAACAAATCAATATTCCAGGGATATCAAAGACTCTAACAAGAAGACTCAAGTTCTCTGCATGCTCAGCTGTCATTTGCTACCTCTGCTCCCGTGGATGGAGACAATGAATAAGTGACTAAGAAGGTCACATGCCCCTGATAACCACGATCACAGGAAATTCTAAAAAGTGGACATTTTCAGCAATTTCTCCCCTTAATTTTTAAAAGTGAATCTCCACTGGTTGAAAGGTGATTCAGGGACGGTATCTCTAGAAGCAGAGGGTTATTTATTCAAAGACTGGGGACAAGCCTGCATGGCTTAAATTTTCAGCTTCCCACAGTGTTATGGAAACACAAGTGAGCCTTAGCTTGGAAAAATGGCTCTCTGTCATTCTCTGGATGTGTGCATCTTCAGGACACAGGCTGCCAAGACAAACAGGCGCCATTGGATTCCTTTCCACCTCCCATGGAAGAGTGGCCTCATTGACGATGAGTTCTAGAATGGTGAGAAAGGATTCATTCACCGATCAACGCCTCTGCCCTCCCCGGATTCCTAGACCCCTGACTTGGACCTTGCAGGGGAGGCAGACAATCAGCACAGGAATGTTTTTGTAAACACTGCCCTTCAGACAGTCCTTCATCAGTGAAAAATGAAGAGATCCCAGACCCCTCTTCTGCCTATGCTGTGGTAGACTGGCTCAGCACAGTCAGGCGAAGTGCTATTTCAAGTGTCACTGTGCTGTTGAGGGTAGTTTTTATGGACTTACACTTGCAAGCAAGCACATTCAAGCTAAAGGTGCTCGTTAGTGGGAGTGGAGATTTTCCCTGCTGTTTAATAAGAGAAGGTGTTGTGCAGTCAAGAGCCCGGAAAGATCTTAGGGACTCACCAATATAACCTTTCATCCCCTACAAAACATACTTTTCTCATGGCCTGGTGATTTAAAACACCTCAACAAAACATTCAACATGTGAAATTTCTTGACTATTTTCATAAATCTATTTACCATGCTCCAACTCTCCTGAAAATACTTCTTTTTATGGATAATGAGTCTCGTGACCTGTTAATAATTACAGTGAGAAATGCATCCTGATATATGTAAAAGGACAGCAATGAGAAAATGCTTTGAGTTTGAGGAAAGAAGATTGGTAAATACATTATAAACATTTTAAAATATATATTAAATATTCTATTAAGCATGAAATACAATTAAATTTATTGTATAGCATTTGTAATTTATAATAAATATACTTTAAAATATATTTCATAAATACAAAACATACATCTATTTTAAAATATATTACTGTATTTCTACATATATTTCTCAAGTCACGTCTTCACACTAACCAACCAAAAGTAACTCTTTGTTTCATGAACTGCTATGGTCTAACCCTTAAACTTGGTATCTTGATGGGCATGAAAGAAGTGAAAAGGATTTGTTGTTGATAGAAAGGTTAAAGTATTGAACGCATTTTGAATTAGAGGACTGAACAATACATAATAGATTTCTAAATTGCATAGCACGAGCCAACTGGGTGGAAAGAGCCATTAGGAATTGTTGGGGAAAATGTCACAGAAGGAATTGGGATTGCAGTTGGCTTATGGTTATAAAGCGAATTCTTTTGTTTTGCCTCCATTTAAACTGGTCATTAGCATAAAGAACTCCCTAAGCACGAACTATTTCTGACCACTTCACTGAAGGGAATAGTTGGCAAAAGAATAATGTGGATTTTACAGACCACACACCCGCTAGTCATTAACTGGACCTACCAGTCCCTAAGTAGTTCTGCTTCATTTCTGGCTTTTAAGTTTAAACACTTTCTGATGGAAAGAAATACAGGTTTAGAAACAGTGATACAGTCCTAAATAAAAACCATATTACTTTTTCAACTTCCATGCTTCATAGCAATTTAGCTCCTATGTCCAAAGTGTAGTTTTGGATCTTCCTGCATTAAATGTAAAATTAAATATAACAAATGTTTTGTTACTTATTGAGACTGTCACAATAATAGGAAAACAAAATTTACAGAGTGAAACTTCCTGACTGAATCTTGTCCGGTAGCAGAGCAGAGAGTAAGAGGAAAGGTATCGACCGCCTCATCAGGTGAAAAGTGAGACCACGCAGAGCAAAATCATGCAGAGGTGAGGCTCAGCACCTCATCTCAAGGCTGCTAGACAAAGCAGATTTTCACACTTGTTCCACATATATTCTATTAATAGTCTACTCACGGCAGACTGGGTTCTTTGCTTTTTATGAGAAGAAGTTCTATACTTCACTGAAATCATGATTGACTTTATAGCACACACACATATATAAATAATACATATGTATTTTCAGCACACATATATTACAACATATTTGAAAATAGCATAAATCTGTAGCATGCATACATGTGTATCAATAGCAAATAAATCTATTTATAGCATACACACTTTTATTGAAATGGAGATATTGACTGAAACATACCCCAAATAACTTGTTATAAAATTTCCCATTAAAATAAATGTTTTTATAAGTTAGTGATGATTCCAGGGCTGCTAAGAAGTCCTAAATTAATCTTGCAAATGACTAACACAGTTTGTATGTGTGTCTATCAGGATCTGTGTATCATACAGACCAAACTCTTTGTAAGTTAGGCAGATACCAATCAACCAGGAGCAAGTGAAGAATCTGCTTGGCCTTCTTAAGGGTCAGCCATTGTAATTACTAATGTAGTTAATATACAAGACTCTTGTTATGATTTTCTAGCAATCTGATTTACAATTATAAATACCAACAAATGCTATGCACATGTTACATCTCTGAGAAGAACTTTGCATAGGATGCTGTGTTCATTACTAGGTCAAACACATTGCATCTCCACAAGGAGTTCACAGACTTGATCCACTTGATCTATAATGAATAATTTTTTTAAAAAATCTGTGTATAAGACCAACACAGCTACCAGGTCTGATTTAGGAAAAAGTCTGCCCTAGATGAAAATGTTTTTTCTTTGGGGAAAAGTTTAGTCACTTGGCTTCAGTACCTCATATTATTTCATCACCAAACATTTAAAAACTGATTTACAACCACTGCAAGAATTATTGTTCAATAATATTTTTTGCCTACTAATCTCCCAAAATAGAAATTCATCATGAGATCCTTTCCCAAAAACATCTCTCTTGTTTCTAAAAATGCAGTGAATATTTCAATATCTTGAAGTGCAGATTTTGATGATATGAACTCCTTTCAGTATTTGAAAGAATGCTATTATAGAAGCTAACTCAGGTTTTCATTAAGCAAAGAAATAAATACTGCCTTATGAGAATTACGTATTTTAAAACTCATGCTTAAAGTCATTGGTAGACTTTTACAACCTTTTGATGATTTTAAAATTTTATCATAAAAATAGCCATTGAAAGTATGAATCTTTCTAAGACCTTGTCTAGATGTTGGGGATATAGCACAAGAGAAGAGAAATGAAAGCCTGCAGTGGAATTTACATTTTAGGTGGGACAGTGAAAGTCTATACTCTATGTGGACATACTTAATCACAATAATTATGGTCTAACATTTAGCAGTTATACGCTTACTTTTTGCAAGCCAAAATAAATAAATAAATAAAATCGCAGGAATAATTTTAAATTACATAAAATTCTGTTAGCCATTCGAAATGCCCCAATATAAAAAACAAGGTAAACTTTTTCTTTGTTCAGTCAAAAATAAGAAAAGATGAAAGAAACAGCAGCAGCTACCTGGTGGTCCACACCTCATCCTTTGGTCCATCTTTTGCCCTTTTTATGAATGTCTACTGTCTTTCTTTAAATTTGCTCTATTGGATGACTTAACTCAGAACTATGTTAAATTTTCAAGCAATTTGTTCTTTTTTTATTTTAAATTACCTAATTAAATTACCTGACCATCATGTGAGCCAGTAACTTGCTCACCAATATAACTGCCTCACTGGGAACGTGTTATTCTGGTAGTCTGTGATCCCATACGTTTGTTAACTGAACTCTGATGAATCAAGATGAAGGTTTGTGCTATTTTTTCTCTCTCTCTCCTTCTGTCTCCCCTGCCCACCCCATCATCATCCTGTCTGTCAACAGAAATAAAAGAAGGTCGCTGAGGCTCCCATTGACCTCTGAGATTCCCATCCCACCCCAGAACTGAGCCATCGACCAGGCTAAGCCAGCGTTTCCACACGCAACAGCGCTGAACCTGGAAGTCTCTTTCCTTATCTGGGGTAGCTCGGTGCCTGTGTCACTCCAGATGATGAAAGGCCCTGAGCTTCGGTACGACCCACACCCTACTCCTAGGACTGGACTGAGGCCAACATCACACTGGGATTTTCCTTCCTATTAGTCAAGAATGAGTCACCAGGACTTTGTTCTCTGAGATCTGTGTCTGAACTAACTTCCACGCAAAGGCCAATCTCAGGCAAAGAACACCCGTGTGTCTCCCTGGCATGCAGTTCCCACAGGAGGACCTGAGTCGAGCTCTTCACCTGCTAAAGGACAGGTACAATTTCAAGGGGTCTCGAGGAGGCTAAAAATATTCTAGAGCTCTGGAGATCCTCTCAGCACCAAGTGAGGCTTTCTAAAGAGTATCTGCAATTTGGAAAATTCAATCTGGGAAAATTTAAATATTCCCAGGACTAAGCGATGACCCGAGACTCAGCCTGCTATGTAGGTGTTAATTCAGTGGCCAAGAGCGCAAGTAGACCTGAGCTTGATGAAAGCTCTGCCACTCACTGGCTCTGTGACCTTCAGCAAAGTACTTGGTCCTCTACACCCTGCATCTCCAAATGCTTCTGTGGTTATGTGATTAGCACAGGGATGCGTAGACTAAAGAATAAATGAAAAAGTTCTCGCCTTGTACTCAATAAGAGTTGGCTACTATTATTTGTTTTAGATACATAAAATTCTATTTTGTGCATGTAGCCAGTGGTGGTGAACCTGTGGCATACATGTCCCAGTGAGTTGTTTGTTATCATTGGAAGTTCTAAGAGGGTCACCATTACTGATCTAGGCTGTCAGTTCCAGAATGAATGTTATCCATGGCCATGTATTTCAAGTTAGTATTCATGACATGTAGATAGGCAGTAAAGTTTATATATATATATATAATTCACACAAATAAAGTAGAATAAAATGGAGAATATTGAAGACTGTTATATAAAATAAACATGGCAATCTTTTTTTCAGATAACATATATGGAAGCTGAAGTAAGATGTATCTCTTAAGGTGACTCGCACTCTTAAATAGACAGAAAAACTTTTGATCTGAAGTCTTATTTGGAGTGGGTATAGTGGCACATGCCTGTAATCACACCACTCTGAGAGGCTGAGGCAGGAGAATCTCAAATTTGAGCCCAACCTAGGCTGTTTAGCAGCTTAAGGAGAACTTGTCTCAAAATAAAAAGTAGGAAAAGGACTGGGGATGTAGATCATTGTGGAAGCTCTGAGTTTGATCCCTAGTACTGCCAAAAAATTCTTTTAATATTATTGTATAACAATGAGTTTGTTTAATCTAATAGAAATTAACTTCTGTCCTTTGTGCAAAGGGGATATCCAGCTCATAAAGTACCAAACAGCCTACCAGTTTTCACTCTGCATTTTTTGAATTGAGTTTGCTACTACCTCAGTGGTTACAAATATGGAAGTGGCTATTGATAGAAATGATACTGGATCATTTAGCTTGACATAAGCCAGTGGTTTCACAAGACTGGCCCGAGGTCTTGAGTTTGTTAAGTTAAATCAGATCACCTGTGTCAAATATAACTCTCCCAAGAAGAAAGCATTTAGATATAAATTGCATTGCATTATTGAATCAATGACATTTTAGCAAGGCTACATCATTGGAAGGATAGCATACAGCTGTAAAGTATATTTTAACATAAGCAAGAACAAACCAACTCTCCTCTTTGCATATCTTTGTAGAAATTGATTGCATATAATACGCCTGCTTTTAAAAAATTAGCTTCCACCGACTTGCGTGAACTACATCAGCAAATGGAAATTCCTAATGAAGGGGTTAAGACCAATTGTATAAACATTCTCAGTAACTAATGAAAACAGCCCAAGAGCATAGGGACTGATTCTTTCACCTTCCCCAGCTCCAGGGAATTAAAGTCTCACATAACATGGGTTCACTCAGTGTTTTCCACTGCAACAGAAGTTTTCTTTGTGAGATTTCTGCAAGTAGCATACCAAGGAGGGAAAGGAATGACTTTTTAAAAATCTGTTCTGTTTCTTTCCCAGATTTTTAAAATATACTAACTTTGGTTCAACTCGTCTTTCCCACAGAAAAAGTAGGGAAAAGTGCTTGTTTTCATCTGGCCTGAGTGGCAATGTTTTCCTTCAGTCAGCGAGGAGTTGAGATGGCATTTGTCTGGGTCACAAATACAGATCTCAACTATGTTTTGCAGCATGCAGGTAGGTGGTCTCAGCTCTTTGGCACTGGGTGGAAGTAGCATCATAACAGGACTCCAGGGACAAGATGTCTTTATCCACCTGCCATCAAAGACTAGTTCCTCTCTCCTAATATGACAGGACCTTCTCTTCAGCATTGCAAACCTTCAGAAAAACCCAAACTCTGCAAAGTGAGGAATTCCAAATGAATCCCTCCTTTAAAAAATAATAAAATAAAAAAGTCTTTAAGACATGTGCAAACCACATCAGTGATACATGAACCACATCTGAATTTTATAAATATCTTGTGAGCAGCAAAAGAACCACATCAGTGACCCATGGACAGCTGTCGAGAGAATCACATGACAACCACATAAAATATAAACAAAATACCAGAAATATATATGGTATGTTGACTTCTGCAAGTGATACAAAGTTCCACCAATCATATCATTCACTGGAATGAAACCATGACAATTTTGCAATCAATGAAATTAGATGGACCATGCTGTTTGGCAAAAATAGTTTATATGAATTGCATATTCTGTGTGATTGCCTATTTATATATGATTTACATGCCGACTGTGACCAATGACCCATTACTGGCTTGGTCAGGCTATTTGGAAACCTCAACTAGTTCTATGTGAAATAACCAGTTTATGAATGTATTTGTGGGATACATTTCTTTCATCCTGTTTACTTCTGGTCAACTCACATACACTTTTTAGTGCACAGAAAAAAAGAGAAGCAAATAAAGAAGCTGCTGAATGCTTAGTTCCTTAAGACACTGCGTGCATAGATGGTCACTGGAGACATAATAACTGATTGGGAAATGGGATGCACATATAAGACAAAATTGCCCTTTCCAGTGTTTCGGAGCACAAATTGAAAAATCACCCAAGTGAGAATTTATGATGCTAACAGTAGAGGTATATCTAATTCATATTTTTCTTATGGAAGCATCTATAGTTTATCTGGTGGAAATATTTAAGTCGAGTAGAAGTATTTGGGTTAAATAACTCTAGGAGCATAAAGCACTGTCTTCTACTTTTAAGCGTGAGGTTATGACTTGAATGCAGCATTTCTCAGCACATTATCACTACCTGCATTTCAAAGCCATTTTTAACTTCCCCAGTAGATTCAGATTTTGAACTTTTCATAACTAAGCTTAGTCCTAATAATAACTCAAATTTAAATACTACTTATGTGTCTTCTACACTATTATTTGTACTCACACTAGTTTCTTACTGGCAATTTAATTCTAACTGCCATGGTATCGTAGCATGGGCAGAATGAAGTTACTGAGAAATAAGTGGAAGCCAAACCCTGGCAACCTAATTAACTTTCTGCCCCTCCAAAGGCATAAAAGCCACCTTGTCCCAGCAGCCTGCTAACAATATAGATGTTTTGTGCCACACAGCAGATCCATTATGGAGTCACCATCGAGTTCCCACCTCCATGCTGAGCAAACACGAGTTCTAGGACTTAGCAACACCGCTTTGTAGAAGAGAATACTTTCTTTTCATTTCAGTAATCATCAGTAACCTGATGGGCTCTAGATGCTGAAACAAAACCACAGAGCTAAGATAAGCCCTCAGCATGTAGAACTGAAGGAAAACAGTTTCAGGTAGAAGCCACAAAGCAAGTACGAATCTCAGAGGATCTTAGTATCCCGAGAGAAGATGGAGCAAAGCCTGCCTCGACCTCACACATAGTGTCCTTTCTGGTATGTCTATCACGGGTTCTAGAGATAAGCCAAGCCTTATTAGTCTCAGTGGGGATTCCTTGATCTGAAACAGCTCATCAATAGGAAGTTTATCCTCATGTGTTTCTTCTGTTTTCACCAGACATTTTTGAGGTCTTGGTGTAGGCCAACTATTTCTGTGTGGACCGCATAAATTTTATGGGAGTCATTCCATTTATTTTTATTTAGGGAGGAACCTGTCAGGAATTTCTTTTGCCCACAGAACAGACACTTTTTGTGATTATTATTTGCTCTTTGTAAAATGCTAATGGAGTCCCTGATGTGTGTGAGAAGTCCCACAGAGCCGAGGATTTAAAAGGTCACATTTAGGGAAGAAAAAATAGTTTCAAGCTTGGCAGTTGATAAAATGAAAAATTATCATCCCGAGTTTGGGTCTCACAGTTCATTGCTGTTTACACAGCTATTTCAATTATTTCAACCCCATGGGTTGAGAGATTTGGTAAATAAATGAAGCAATTCACTGAAAAATTATTTGTATTGGTGGTTTAATCTCTCAGAGATGAAACAGTCATTGGGTTGGCAACTTACAAAATTTTTTACCATTTGCTTTGATATATCGGAGATAATTAATCTAGTGTGGTCAGGAAAAGTCAAGTCGAAATGGAAAACATCCTAATTGCATTTTGATTGAGTGTTTTTGGGCACAGAGGTACAAAGTTAGAGATGCTGAGGCAGGAATATTATTGATGGCACATTGTAGAGAAGTTCTATGAGAATATAGCTATTGTATTACTCATGTCATTCTGTCATAAGGGAAAAGAAACAAAAAGGAAAAAGAGAACATTTTAAAAGAAATTTCTTTCAGCTTAATTTTTTCTGATGTCCTACAACCTCTGTTCTCATCGCAACTACCTCTACATATCTGCAAATATCATATTTATTTTTCTTTCTGCCAAATATGCTTCCTGTTTCCTCCATGTTGGTCAATATCAAACCCACCTTTCAGGTTTTCTACCCTCCATAAAAACTTCCCTGACTGCTCGCACCTCCCCTGATCTCACCTTCAGTGCTATAACCAGAATTCTACAACATACAATGGATGCATGTTTGCCTTAAGACTTCAATTAAAACGCAAATGTTTTGTATGCCAGAGCCTTGGTTATCTGGCTCCTGAAAGATATTCAAATAGTACTTAGGTCATCAACATGCAAGAACAGACAGGCGAAGACACGCTCACAAAGGTGAAGTCAACAGAAAGGCTTGGCTGTAGCTAAAGAAGGAAAACGTGTGGGTAAAGATGAAAGAGCACTGTAAAGAAAGGAAGCAGGGTATGTCCACAAACAGGAAAATTTATGAGGCAGATGAACAAGAGCAACAAAAGCAACCTAGAAGAT
Source organism: Hydrochoerus hydrochaeris (assembly GCA_004027455.1). Taxonomy (NCBI): domain Eukaryota; kingdom Metazoa; phylum Chordata; class Mammalia; order Rodentia; family Hydrochaeridae; genus Hydrochoerus; species Hydrochoerus hydrochaeris. Next base: position 10,956 of record PVLA01010195.1, on the reverse strand, counting down.
GGGATCCAAAACCAAAAGAAAAATCTGTGGTCAATAATAGCAGACTCAGTATATGAATATTGAAGTTGTTGAAATGATTAGATTAAGTCTTTGAAAGTCAGCCAGGAAAAGTATGTTAGTTTTGTGGAAAAAGTGAGCAACACTAATGTAAACAAGGAACATTTCATCAGAAATACAGAAACTATAATAAGGAGCTAAATGGAAATTACAGGACTGAAAATACAGTATTGGAAATGAAGATTCTGGTTCAAAGGATTAGCAGAGGACTAGACACAGTTGAAGGAAAAGTTAGTGAACCTGAAGACAAGACAATAGAGTTTATCCACATTCAAGAAAAGGGAAAACAATACAGAGAATAAAGAATCTAGAACTAGTCAGGTCTAACATCTGTGACACTCAACATATTCAAGTTTAGTAAACTCCAGACAAGATAAATATAGTGAGAATCAAAAGTGAGTATCACATAGTCAAGCTGCTGAACACTAATGATAAAGTTGTATTTGACAGAATACATTCAAGGAAGTATCAACAAGAATGAAAGCTCTCATAAGAAACAACGGAGTCCAGAATATAAAGTGACAACTTTAAAGAATTTACATAAAATTAGGACCATATTATATTAAAGTTCACAACCAAACAAAAACAAAGTGGAGACAATCTTCTTTTGCTAACCTGCACTACAATAAACACTAGATATCTTTCAAGTACAAGGGAAGGCAATCATTTATGGAAGTCCAGATGGCAGAAAAAAATGAAGAATAAAAGAAAGGAAGTCATCCTCCTATAATAAGAAGAATGGTAAACAGTAGCTCACCTCTATCTCGAACTGAGCTATGAGGCATCTTGAAATCTCAGGGCACAAATAAAGAGGAAAGATAACTGAAATAAAGGTTAAATGAGAGTGTGCAAATATATAAAGAAAGGGGTGTCTGCAGACTTCAGCAAAAGCTAGTGGAGCACACTTTTCCTAACCAAGTGGCAAGTGCATAATGTGACATTGTTTTTGCATGAAAATCTAACCCTATTACCAACCCTAACTCTCCCCAGGGGTAAACAGAAGCCAGTGACCAGGTTTCACGTAGCTAGGAGACATCTTGAAATCCTCAGGTACAAAAAAAAGGAAAGGTTACCAAAACAGTGAAGGTCAAACAAGGCTCAAATATGATATAAAACACATAAATTATGAGATATTATCAATGCTAAGTAAGATAAAAGAAAGCAAAACACCAAGTGTAGCTCCTGACAGGTAGGATATAGGTCACTTTTATACCCACCTTTACTTACTGTAAAAAGGAACGCTAAAATTATCTTAAGCATAACACCTGGGAAAATATTCTTCTTCATAAAAACTTACCAATGGAAATGTGCTGAAAGTAGAATAGCCCAGTTTACTTACCCACCCAGGAAATAAACAAAACCAGACTTTCTAAAAACAAAGCCTAGGGCTTCCCTTGTGCTTTTTTTGCACCTTGTATTGAAACATCAGTAGTCTTCATCAGAATTCTAAAAAACAAATAATGCACAAAATTATCACCACGTATACAAATGCATAGATCTGTTTGCAATCCATTTACAAATGTGTCCCCATATATTTATATATAAAGATGCTCAACTGAAAATCATTTGCTGGAATTCTTACAAATGAAAGACAAATGAGTAGGTGGCATGTTTTGTAAAGTTTCTGGTACTTTTAAGAAGTGGAAAAGAACCCAGGCATGGTGGCGCATGTCTGTACCCTCAGCACCCTGGGAGGCTGAGGCAAGAGGATTCCAAGCTCAAGCCCACCTGGGGAATTTAGTGACTTAGTGAGACACTGTGTCAACATAAAAAATAAAAGCAGGTGTGGAAGCAACTCAGTGCACAGTTCCTGCGTTCAGTCTCTAGTACTACAGAACAACAAGGACAATAAGGTGGTATAGAACTAGAAAAAGGAAGTATAAACATAATGGTTAACTGATTTAATTTATCATCAGGGCTGTCGTCCCTAATCCTGTGACGAAGCAGACACAAAGCCAGGCAGACTTTAACATTCCTTCCCAGCCTAAGCCACTCATCCTTGACTAGTGAAGGAGAAAAGGTGCAGTCTACTTCTACATATGGAAGTCTTTGTCACCATTCTGGGTCCTCCAAACCCTGATATTTTTGATGACACAAAATGGCTCTTTAACTCAACAGCGTTTGCATTTCTAAGGAGTAGCTTAGGCTCCTTGTCGTGAATCTTGGAGTAGATTTTAGGACCAGCATTTCAGCCCAGATATTAACCAGCCACAGGCGCACATGGATCTTCCTCTCTTTTCTTATTTCTTCTCTGAGAAGAGAATCCCCGTAAGAACACATCTTAGTGAGTACAGTGGGGTGGCTGGGGAGCCATCAGTGTGCTCTGTGAGGCTGCAGGATTTTCCCTCGGCATTAACCATGCTCATGGAATCAGGTATCTGCTTCCACGACAGGGCTCCTACTGGCTTCTTTGGCTTATCCTTTCCCATTTCAGCCCTTTCCTTTCCTGTTTCTCTTGCTGTCTAAAATGCTGCCTCCAAAAACAAAAATTCCTGCTTCCTTGCTCCTTTTTCACTGAAGGGAGAAAATGAACTCAGTCCTAACTTAGTTCCTATCAATCATTTTTTGCTAGACTCGCCCCATCCCCACTCCTAGGCTGGAAGGGTGAATGTTATACTTGGTACCGGGAGGTACATGGTGGGAAAAATCTGCCCATGCTTTGCAGTTGCAACTTAGGAATATCTTTTTTTCTTTGTTTGTCTATGTCTGTGTCATTTAGAGGGAAAATCAAATTTTGGGGGGAGTAGCCATCTCCATTAATTCTCCCTAGCAACACAGAATTTCTAAAACATTAGGCAGTCACTTGGCGGGAATTTTACCTTCAGTGTGGTTCAGGAGTTTAAGCATCTAGGTCTCACTGAGAAATAAGTAAAATGTTAAATGAACGCATAAGAAATGTTAGCGGCTAATTCCTGCTCCACCAATAGTTATGTAAACTTCCTAGACCTTGTCTTAAATAAGGAACTTTCACTATTTGATGTCTAAGGTTGTGCTGAGTTCTAATTTTGTGATCTAAATACAGAGAGATAGGAGAGATACGGGGAAAAGGGCCTCAGATTTATTAAGTGGCACTTTGTTAATGCTTTGTTTCCTCATTTAAGTAATGTCAATGTTTTTCCTTGGGAATAGCTAAAATGGTAACATTGACTTCAGAAGAGATTTCCTCCCTGTATATATCCTAGAAAGGGTTTACACAATATAACAGAAAATTGGCCATCCAAACCCTAAATATAAATAAGAAATAAATAATGATGTAAACATAACATACGTCTTTCAGCATGTCAGGAAACTTGCATTGAGTCACACTGAACCAATGTCCTTGTACTGTACTTGACTTTAATAGGAAATTCGTTGGCGAGGAATACGTCACAGGGACAATTGATCTTTAGAGATCATGCCAATAAATTGGGATTTCATTCCCCAAGGGATGCTGCAGAGAACACAGCCTGCAGGGCTGCTGTGTGTGGTTATCAGAATCAGCGCAGAGGTTCCTCACTCTCAAAGTAACAGAAAGACACTGAAATACATCTTTTTTTTATGGCACAGAGTTTTATTTACAATGGATATCGATACATTTCCTGTTAAATGTCAAAAAAAAAAAGTTTTCCCTTCAAGTATAAACTTCTGTTTAGGACATATTTGTGGTACATGATGATTATATTTACCATGGGAGGTTTGTGCTTGTACATAACACATCTTCATTCTTGTTTTTCTGCCCCTTCCCATTCCAACCCTCCCTGCTCTCTCCAATTCTTCTTCCCTGTCCCATCTGCAAAAGCTTTAGCCCTATTTTTAATTCAATTTTTTTAGAATTGTTTCCCCTTCCTTCCCTCCTCATTGCCTCCATCTCTTGTTCCTCTTCCTGTTTGAGAAAGATCTCTCTACTTCCTCTTATCCATCTTTTATTCTGCTCCTGTTTAGACTTTGAGTTTCTCATATAAGAGAAACCATGTGATATTTAAATGTGTGCATCTGATTTATCTCACATAACATTACGGTTTTGAGGCACAGCCATTTACCTACAGACGATCTTAGGAAACTTTTACATCACTGCCAACAGTTAAGACCAGTGGATGCTCTTGGCTGAGATAGGCTCAGAACCTGGGGACACTTTTGGCCTCTGCCTTGATGACTCTTCAAGTAGAGTCAGAAGTTTATGGAGATGCTGGGACTCACCGAGTGAGGTAACCAGGTCATCCTCCTGGGTGTGTGTGTGTGTGTGTGTGTGTGTGTGTGTTATTTTCTCAGATCTCACATTCATTTTGTAAAAAGTCTTTCCTATTTCATCTTTTGGATCATTTGGCTCAGCTCACTGCCTTACATGACATCTGCCTCTTGTAAAACTTTCCTCGTTGTATATTTTCAGTTTAAACGTGTTCTTGACAGTTTTACTGTTAATGAAATAAACTTGTTTGTGCTAGCATTTTCCAATTCACAGATGTCTTATTTATAGCTCATGGGAAGGCATTTTTCTTCATGTAGAAAACAGCTCATGAGCCTTTCCAGCCTTAATAGCCTCCTTATCCTTAAAAAGTACAAGGATAACACTGACCTCAGAGTGCTTGACTTTTGATTAATCAAAAGTAAGAGCAATGGAATTAAATGAATATTTGCAAACACATTCTACCTAGAAAAAACCAGATCTATTTTTTCTTTTCTTTTTTCTTTCTTTTCTTTTCCTTCTTCGCACATATTAAGAACATGCTTTCCCACTGAGCTACACTACCAACCCCTTAGATCTATTTTTTAATCCTCCGTGTGTTTTAATAACTCAGGTGGCTTGTGAAATACATGTGGCTTTGACAGTCTGCTGAGATGCATCCCGTATGACTGCCTTTATTGCAGGTTGATTTTAACATGGAGTAAGGGGAAGGACTTCTTTGCTCACAGAGTCAGTAATCACTATTTGCTCACATAAGGAACCCATTCACTGATTCTGCTTGCCACGGATATTTATTGCATGCTATTAGGGACTGCTGGTTTTCAGGGTACAGTGGTAATCAATTCAGACAAGATCCTTGCCCTCACTGAGCTCAGGCTGGAACAGATAACTTTCATTGTATGTGGGTTACTAGGATATAACAGTAACTAGAAGGAATATCTAATCTAGATTATGGTGTCAGGAAGGCGTCCTGAGACATGTGAGCTTTGTACCGAGCGCTACAAAGTGAATAGGTGGAAGCCCAGTGTTCTGGTTTTCTATTGTTGCCTAACAACCTCCAAATTTAATAGCACAAAGCAATTATTTTATTATATTCTTCAGTTATATGGGTTAGGAATTTGGATAGGCCTTGGCTGGCTGGTTCTTCTGCTTCCCATGGTTTTTCACAGAGTGTGTTGTGTTCCAAACTATAGAGATTCAGCTTAATATGATTGCCAGTCATCTTGGTTCATAACCACCATAATTGTCCCTGCGGGTCCCTGGTCAGTTTTCCCCGCAAAGAGTTTCCCAACATATTACAGAGGAGTGCAATCACCAGATTGGTATGTGGTGGTTCACAACCTGGACACTGGTGACATCGGTGCCAAGACTATGCTTGACATCCTTGATATAAGTTTGCAATAAGCCAGATACATTCCGGCCTGGATGGAATCATTTTTGTCAAACAGCTATGTGCATCCCTTACTTCTGATCCAAATCACAACTACCCTGGTCTTGAGCCACCAGAGTCCTTTGGTTCTCATCCACTGGAGTAGGTTGTTCCAGAACACAAGCCCTGCCAACTGGCACACTCCTTCTTTCGCAGTGGTTCAGTCTTCCAGGTAGAGCTCCAAGAGGCTAAGATGGAATCCAAGACATCCTCTGATCGAGATTCAAGAGCCACGTGGTATCACTCCTTCAGGACTTGGGTGGTTCTGAGTGAGTCACAGGGAAAGTGTAGGTTCAGGAGGAATGGGCACCCAAGGTTGTAATAAAGGACTCTAGCTTCTCTGGGAGCATCTACAGACACCAGCTACTCCACCAGGTAAAGGGGAAAGGAAGAGAAACAGATTCTCAGACAAGGAGGCCAGGGCCTTTGTGAGGAATTAAGAGTTTAATGGCAGAGAAACATACATTTCTCTTTTCTTCTCTTTATCCCAAATGAATTATGAGATTAACTTTTGGAGTTGCTGTTTGTTAGGCTTTGTGAATATACCAAGTATTTTTTATCCTAAGAAACCTGTGGAGATTTGAGTCTTTTTGGTATAGGAATAAAACAGGAAGGCATTGCCTTTGGTCTATTGCCATTTGATACCAGTGACGCAGACACCTCTTAATTTTTCAAAGCTAGTCTATCAAATGAAGTTTAAACTATAGAATAAGCACTTCTTCTTAAGCACACACAAGCTCCGTGCAGTCTGTGTGTGATGCTCTTGCCAGTGTAATGAGCTAACACTAAGTGACCTCCTGGGAAGTCTTTTTCTTGAGGCAAGCTTCCAATCTTATTCATTTATTCAGCTGATTAATCTCCTGTTTATTCTCCCTTAGTTAGCAGGGCCAACAGAAAATTGGCCAAAGATCTAAGGAGGCTGAGGGGGAGATATCTCAAACAACAGTTTTTAAAAAAAATCAAAACTAATCTAGAAGAATTCATATGAGATCACCTAGCTTTTTGCCAATGAAAGTGAAGGTTAGGGTGTTGCTTTCATAGTTAACATTTTAAAATTTTTATCTGGCTATGAAACAATATCTTTTGCCATAGATTTTAGGCCTTTAAGGCAAACAATTCCTAGGGTACAAAATAAAACAATATCCAGTTTTGACTGTGCTATAAATAGCCTCATCAAAAACAAAGGCTTTTTTTTCTTCTCTGTGGACCTCTGTTGTGAATTGCTTGTACACGAAACCCACAGTTTATATAACAAATAACTTCTCACCTGATGGGCCAAGCATTTTCCTGTTGGGTGAATTTTTTTGAAAACTTAAAACATGTCATAAAATTTTGGTGTCCAGAGACCATTTCTATGAAATATTTCTATGAAACTCTGCATCTGAACTTCTATTTCTTTTCCTCTGTCCAAAGGCAGGAGGGCTACAGTTCCTTTCTGAGCAGAGGGTCCTCTTTGCCAAGAGAGAAGGGCGACTGCAGAGTTTCCAGAGGCAGAGAGGCAGAAGGACACCGGGGGACCTGGAACCTGAGATCTAACTGGATCATGAGTCGAGGCTCCTCCCTTCCACTCCTCCCAACTTCAGCATCTCCTACACTAACAAATGTTAAGATTGAACCGGTGCTTTTGGGAAATTGACAGTGATGCTGAATTTCAGGCTGGGCTTGCATGTTTGCAGCACAGATTTATCACGTGACTGTGGGATCTCAAGATGGAAATGACTCTGAGAAGGGAAGCCCAGCGAGGAGACCTCTGGACTTCTCATGGCGTGCATTAATAGGCCAGCCAGTCTTACTGGGGTCTTCACAGGATGCAGGGTAGGCCTGAAACATTTTAAATAAAAATGAAGATGTTAACATAGACCAAGAAGAGCAATTGTAAACTGTGACACACTATTAAAAAGAAAGTAGCAGTATTTTTGTTGTTGTTGTACAAAACACAAGCTTTTATGTTAAAGGTGGACATACAGACAAACATTATTTTTATAATACAGTTTCAACAAACATATTAAGTATATTCTTATCTTTAGGCTAACTGAAAAAAAAAAGAATAAAGTCATGAAAAATAAAACATTTCATAAAGAAGATACAAGATAACACAAAGACACCCATTAAGAATTGATCTCTTCATTTGGTAAGCAGTATTTTAAGTTTACTTACAGTTAACATTCTCTCCCTAGTTAAGAAACAATACCATCAACTTTAAGTACATGTTAAGGAATATAAATGTTTGTTAAATATTAATAAATTTATGAAGATTAACACTTATTAAATATTAATAAATTTATCAAGATTAACACTAAATATTAATAAATTTATTTGATATTAATGTTTACATATATATATCAAAATCAAATGCCTAACAAAGAATAAAATCAAGCTCTTAAATGTATCTTTCTGTAGAAACTATGAGTGTGATACCTGTACAAAGTATAGGTAAGGTCCTCTCTTCCTCCTACCTCTTTTGCAGTGTTTTGTAGTAGAAAAATAGCTTCATGGAATTTTGAGCATATTAACCTAGATGTTTCAATGTATTTGCTTCAGGATTATGTATCTTCTATATGATTTTTTACTTGTAAATATTAATGGACAATAGAAAGTAACAGTAGCATCTCAATTACTGTCACTTTTCACAACAACTAAGAGAAGAGACTACACATGGTCCTTTGGTTTTAGATGAGTAATAGTGCAATCACTGACCAGCAGATGGAGACAAGACCTCCCTCTTGCCTTGGCCATGGTCATTGGTTCATCTGAGAAGAAACCAGCAACAAAAGAACTTAATTTAATGCTGGAAATTCAGAATCGCAACAAATGTGCTGTTTAACCTGAAAAGCGCACATGTGTTTACATAAAAAATTTCCCCCTATAACTAGGAACAATCTTCAAACTTAACATGCAATAAAGATAATTGAAAATAGGTTGTTTTAAAAATCTTAAATAATTCATTGGTTACTTCAAGCTTTATAGGTTTTGGATTTAATATTTTATAAAGTTTTTAAGAAACATCAGAGGGTTACTATAATGTCACACTCTTAAGAGGTCAGTTGGTGTTCCAATCTCAAGCGAGGTATTTGCTTTGACACAAAGATAAAGCAAACACTTAGCAAAAGCTAGCACAAATTCATACTCAACTCCTTAAGCAGTGTTTCATTGTAAAATTGAAATTAATACAGTAAAATTCAGGTACTTCCATGCAGATCAACATCACCTGTACTCTCTGCTCTGGGTATCCTGAGATAAACTTTTTTTTTTTTAATGCATGAAAAGTAAAATTTTTTAAATTTCAGTTTTAATAATGACCATGAGTCTCTACATTTTAAATGTCATATTCTAAATGGGATTATGACAATATTATTAACATACAATTTTTAGAAGCAGTATAAAGCCTGTCAAAATGTGGATAAAAATAAAATGGTATTAGACATTGAGTTGTTAGCTGGGCATGGTGGTGCACACCTGTAATCCAAGCACTTGAGAGGCTGAGGCAGGAGGATTGCTGTGAGTTCAAGACCAGCCTGGGCTACAAAGTGAGTTCAAGTCCAGCCCAAACTGCATAGGGAGACCATCTCAAAAAGACGAAAGAAAGAAAGAAAAAGAAAGAGAGTTCTTAATGAGATTAATGAGACTTTTCTTATTTGGATTAAATAACATCTATAGGTGTCAGAGTACGCGCACTCTAGCTCATGATCAATAGTTTCATTTTTTAATGTATCATAAATGTAAGTACTAAAAGAAATAATTACATAACATAAGTAAAAGTTATGAGGATGATTTTGGTTCAGCTCTTTGAACTGCTCCTGACTTAGGTGCCAAATATCTCAGAGTTACCCATCACTGAAAGAATCATGATGACTCATCGACTAATTGGTTGGATTCTTTGATTTTGCTGAAAGTGGGCTATTAAAACTAATTGGCAAAATGATGTTATCCAGAGACACCATTATTTCCAATTACCCATTTGTTTGGCTCCTGAGAAATCTACACCACTAGCTGTGTCTTTCTCTTAGAATGTGTAAAGAAAATAGTCATAAAAATAGGACAATAGAGAGAGAGGAGAAAGCAGAAGAGACACCTCCATCAGGGACATTTTCTCAGGCCCACAGGCAGATTGCTTGACAAATGTGTGTACATGGAATTAAAGACTGAGGAATTATTACCTCACAACTGTTCCTTTCACTATTTATTACATTTCTGCATAGACCCAGATTACCCCAATTTAAGGGTCACTCTTCCAGGCTAATATTCAATTCCACTGCGACAAGTTGAACTCTCAGTGTGTAAAGCTGACACAGCTAAAGCAGGTAACTGTCCTGTCTGATGATAGTTGAGACTGCACCCATCCAGTGTCCCACAATTATTATGAGCAGGCAATTCCTATAGAGCAAATAAAGTGTCACACTGAGCATTCAGTGATGGTGTTCACATCTGACAGAACAATTTTCCCATGCTGTGCTCGTGACTGCTCTTGAGACAATTCAGGGACAGTTATGTTTCCCAACAAATATTTTCCTCATTTGAGCACAGCATACTTAGTTAATATAAAGAGCTACAGTTTTAATTTAAAAATGCTATGGTCTGAATGTTAATGTCCCTTCAAAATTGCTATGCTGGAACCTAATTCCCAGTGTGATAGCATTAAAAGATGGTGCTCTGGAAAAGTGATTGGTCATGGGGGTGGACGCCTCAGGACTGAATGGCACAGATTCTGAGTAAAAAACGTTTAAGGAAGGTTTCTGACCCTTCAAACCTCTGTGGAAGCCGTAAGAAGGTGCTGTCAGAAAGCCAAGAAGGTCCCAAACATGTCAGCTCCTTAACCTTGGTCTTCCCAGCTTACAGTATAAGAAGTAAACTCCCATTGTTCCCGAGCTGCCCAGTTTGTTATATTTTATTATAACAGCCCACACAGACGATGACAAGTGCATTTCAGAAAATCCTCTGTCTATAATGGTTTGACTTACAATTTTTCAGCTTTATGGTGATGGTATGAAACCAATATATACACTTGCAGCAGAAACAGTACTTTGAACACTGAATTTTTGGTCTTTTCTGGAGCTACAATATGCAGTAGTGTCTCTCTCATGATACCACACAGCAGCAGCCCAATCAGGAGGGGAAACAGTTAGAGGTATTACGTTCCTTTTCAGCTTTCCATACTTTTAACTTACAATGTGTTACCAGAACAACCTCATCATAAGCTGAAGTGCCGGAGTCCAGCTGCGGCAGGGCTCAGGGGTCCCAAAGGTGGTCAGGGAGTCGGTGAGTGAGAGACAGAAGACACTGCACACCAGTCTGTGAGTGAATCTGAATC